>JAJTUV010003615.1:0-60770 GCA_021653895.1 Mastomys natalensis | reverse complement strand
TTATTATTGTGGATATTACCCCTCTATCAGATGTGGGTTTAGAAATTTTTTTTCCCCAAGCTGTGGTTGGGGTTTGCCCTATTGATATACCCTTTTTAGCAATCCAAAAGCTTTAAATTTTTTATGAGATCCTGTTTATCCATTTTTGACCTTGACCCCTGGCGACAGGAGCCTTTTTTAAAAAATCCTCTCTACCCTCAGCCTGTGCCAATGCGTTCCGGGTCTTTCCCCAATTTCTCTTGTTTTAATTCAATGTTCTGTTTTTAGTTAAAAACCCTTGATCCACTTGTATTTGCCCTTTGTGCAGGATGAAAATTTATGGATCCATTTTCCTTTTTGTACATACAGATGCCAATTGACAACAAAAATTTTAAAGAACTTTTGTTTTAAAAAATGTCTTTTTTTTTTTCTTTTAAAGGGAAAATTGCCAAATATGTGGTTTTTTTTTTGGGTTTCATTTTTCTTTTCCCCTTGTAAATTTTCCCTTTTTTATCAATTCCGGCTTTTTTTCCCTTTTCTATGTAGATAGCCCTTTTTTGGGGTCAGGGATGGTGTTTCCCCTGGAAGTTCTTTTTTTGTTAAGAATTGCTTTTGCATTCTTTTTTTTTTTGTTTTGCCAGAAAAATTTGAGAATTGCCCCTTTTATGTTTTTGAAGATTTTTGTGGTTTCTGTGGGATTGTGTTGAATCTGTGATAGCTTTTAGTAGGAGAGGCATTTTACTATGTTAATTTCCCCAAGCATGAGCATGGGCGATCTCTCCATTTTTGAGGTTTTTCTTCTATTTCGTTCTTGAGGATTTGAAGTTTTGTCAACAGCTTCATTTGTTTGGTTAGGTTACCTCAGATATTTTATATTATTTGGACCGTGAAATGTGTTTTTTCCTTAATTTCTTTCTCGCCTGATTATCATTTGTATAGGAGGTTTTTTTGATTTGAAGGATTTTTTTTGGTTAATTTTTTTTCCCGCCCCTTTGTGAAGTTGTTTTTCAGTGTAGAAGTTTTTGATAGAAATTTTTTTTGTTGCTTATGTACACTATATATATTTGGGAATAGTGATCCTGATTCTTTTTACAGCTTTTATCCCCTTACTGTCTTTGTGTTTTTTCTTTCTTAGTAGAATTCCATGCTCTATTGAATAAATACGGGGGGGTGGTCCCTTTTTGTTTGTCCCCGTTTTTGGGGACTACTCAAGCATTCTCCCTTTAATTTTAATTGGCTGTTGGTTTGTCCTGTTGCTTTTAAAAAAATAGGGGGTTTAAAATTTCCCGTTCAAACAAATAATTTTAAAAAAAGGTGTGCTATTTTTGAAAAAATTTTTTCGGGCATTAATGGTGACCAAGTTTTTTGTCTTTGATTTTTTTTTTAAAATTTGGTTTTAAATTAGGGGAAATTTTTGGGGGGATTAAACCCAAAACCCTTTCATCTTTGGGAAGGAACCCAAAATTTATCAGGGGGAAATGATGGTTGTGATGTGTTTTGGGGTTTGGGGGTTTTTGAAAATTTTTTTGGTTGCCCTTCCCCCTTGGCCAGCAAGAAACGGAAGGTTTTTTTTTTGGGTCCTTCTGTGTTTATTAGGGGCTTTTTGACTTTAGGGGAAAATGGCGGGGTGGGGGGCCCGGGGGGCCACAAGGGGAGGGGGGGGAACCGCAAAAAAAAATTTTTGAGTTTCTTATTAACCCCTTTTGGGGGGCCCGGGTTTTTGCCCTTTTTTTGGGTTTAATAATATATTAAATGGGTGGAGGGGAGGGCCACCGGGCTAAAGGGGGATTTTTATTTTTTTTAAAAATTTGGGGTTTGGGGAAAGGGGTTTTAAATTTGGTTGTAAGATTTAAAATGTGGGGGGTTCCCCTTGAGGGGTAAGCGCAACGAAAAGGGGGTGCCTTTTCCCCCTTATTTTTTTAAATTTGTTTTTGGGGGTTTAACCCGGCCCCGACCAGGCCCCCAAACCCCCAAGATGCTTAATCATTCTTAGGTGTTCGGGTGAGGCGATTGAAAAAAAACCCCCTAAAAGGGGCCCCCAGCTCAGGGGGAAAAAAAGAGGCCGACCCTTGAAAAAGGGAAAATTGTTTTAAAGTTTTTTTTCCCCTTTACCCCCCTTGGCCCCTTTTTTAGGGGGGTTTAATTTTGGGGCAAAAAACCCCTTTTTGCCTAAAACTTTCGGTCTATCTGGGTTTGGGAAAACACTTACGGGGGCCCTCCTCTTCCCCCCCTTTTTAAAATTTTAAAAAAGGTGTCTTGGACCTCAGATTTTACACCAAGCAAGTTTGGATTTTTGGGGTTAGTGGAGGCCCCTTTAGGGCCAGAAAGCCCCCCAAACGCCCCCGGGGGGCCGGAAAAACCCGGGGAGGCCTTTTCCAAGTGGGCCCCGGGGTAAAAAAAATTTTTTTCCCGGGCATGGTCGGGCCAAATGCACAAAACCCAAAGGGGGAAAAAAAAACCAATCCAGGAGAACAAAGCCCCCGAAAAATCCCCCTTTCAAAAAAATTGGGGGACCCTTCCCCCAAATGGTGACCCCTAAAAGAAAGGGGCCCGGGGGGGGGTGCCTTTCGGGGTGGGTTTCCAAACAGCTTCGGAAGGCCCTTTTCCCCTTTGGGGGTTTTTTTCCTTTAGGATCGCGGAAAAACTCTGTTTGGGACAGAAAGAAACCAAAGGAAAAAACACCCCTAGGGGGAACGAAAAATAAAATTTATTTAAACAGGTTAAAAAGGGGGAAAGGGGTTTAAGGTCAGCCTCCACCGTTCCCGGGGTAAAAAGGGGCTTCTGAAAAAAAGGAATTTTCTTCCGCCTTCCCACCCACTCTGATTTATTTAGAGTTTTCTTTAAAGTATGGGGCCCCTTTGTAATCATAAAAAAGATGGTGAGTTTGGAGCATCAGTGGGTTTTCGAGGCCCCCCCCAAAAAACCCTTTTTTGCCCCCAAATTTTTCCCTGAAAGATTTTAAAAAAAATTTGGTCCCTTTTTTACTATGAAAGGGGGGGTAACCCCAAAGCGAACTTGAAAAAATACAAAAAGGGGAGTTTTATTTTGGAAAACACCCAACCCAAAAAAGGGAAGGAAAAAGGTAAAGGCCGGGGGGGAGTTGATGGAAAGCATAAAAAACCCCCCGGGGGGGCCCCCCCCCCCTTTTCCCCCCCGGGGGAAATGGGCCCCCCCCAAAACCCCCCCCAAAGCCCCCAAAAAGGGTTTTAAAAAGGGTCACCCGTATCCTTTTAGAGTGTAGGGTAAAAACGGTTATGCCCTCATCATCCTTTCCCCGGGGTTGGGCTGCCTGGGGGATTTCCAGAAATTCCCCGGGAGGTGGGGTTTTTTTTGGCCTTTGGGGCCCAAAAAAATTTCCCCCTTAAACCCCGGGTCCCCTTTTCCCCATTTTTTTTAAAATCTTTCCTTTTTTTCTTTCCGGGGGGGTAGGGTGTTTATGATCCTGCCGGGGATCCCGGACATAAATTTTAAAAATTTTTGGGAAAAAGGGTGAGGAATCATCGGGGGGGCCCCAACCCTTTTTTTTTTTGAAATTTTTTGGGGGGTTTTGCAATGCCCCCCCTGGGGGGAATTGGATTTGGGGGTTTATGCATTGGCAAAAAAAGAAAAGGGGGCCCCGTGTGGGGGCCCCAGCCTCAAGGGGTTTGGGGGGTTTTCCCGCTCCCCATGCTTAAGAATTTTACAGGACCCCCATGGGGGGAATGGTTGCCCCCAAAAAGTATAAAAGGAAGATATTTTTTAACCAAAAAATTTTTAAAAGTGGGAAAATCCACCCCAAAAAACCCTGGGGGGTTAATCCCGGGGGTTGACCCCTTTATGTTGTGAAATAAAGGAATTTGGGTGGCGTCAATTTTAATTTTTGTTAAATTTTAAAAAAAGGGGGAAAAACTGTTTCCCTAACGGGCTTAGGGTCCTTTTTCCCCTGGGGCCCTTTTCATTTCCCCTGGGGTTGGAACGGTAGTTAAGTTAAAAAAAAATTTTGGGGCGTTTCTAATTAGTTTTTCAATTTTTAAAAGGGGGACCCCTTTTTTTGGGGCCCTTTGTGGGTTCCCCCTCTAGGTTTAAAACACCTTTTTTTGAGAATCGGGAATAAGTTAAAAAAAGACAGCTCTTTTTAAAAAAAACCCCCCCCCCTTTTTGGGGCCCCCGGAAGGCCCCCCCCCCCCCGGGCCCCCCCCCCCCCCCCCCCTTTTTTTTTTGGGGACAAAAGGGGGAAAAACCCCCTGCCCCTTAAAAAAGGGTTTTTTAAAGGATTTTTGGGGGTAATGAAAACTATAATCCATCAAAAACTCAGGTCAAAATGGCCCAGTCACTATGTACCACATAAGCCTTCACGGGTAAGCAGGTAGGGTGTTATGGTGTATCAGGCATTCGCCCAATTTTGTTTGCACACATAGGCCCCCCCTTGGGGGCCAGACGAAGTACTGGGGGGGGTTTAATGAAAAAATTGGATTTGCTTGGAGATATTTTTGGGTGGACCCACAAGAGTGGCTCATCCTGCCACAAAACCCTGTAGGTTGATTACGTGTGGCAAGGACACATAGGATTATGGGTAGCTCCGGTTTTAGTCTTCCTAGGAAGGCTTCCCTCAAGCTCTTTTCTACCTTCTCAAGTGCAGCTCTGCCTTCCGGAGTCAGGAGACGGGGCGAGTCAAGAGCTGAATCACCCATCAATATCTCATACAAAGGTTTTAATTCCTGGTTAGACAGATGTAGATAAGGACGTATCCAATTAATGTCCCCTAGCAATTTTGAAAATCATTTAGGGTTGTAAGGTGGTTCTTACGTAATTCGAATTTTTGAGGTACTATGTCCTTGATACTTATTTTTGCCCCAAGGTATTTCATTACCTTGCTTTGCTGAACCTTTTCTGGAGCTATTATCAGCTGTCTTTTGTCTAAATGCTTGATCAACTCTGCATAGACACGGTCCAACAAAGGTTCAGTTTTTGCTGCTATTAAAATGTCATCCATGTAATGAAGACAATGAACCTGGGGAAATTTTTCCCTGACAGGGGCTAAGGCCTCTGCCACATATAATTGACACATGGTGGGGCTATTGGCCATGCCTTGAGGCAGTACTGCCCACTGGTACCACTGGTCAGGTTCCTCATGATTAATGGATGGAACTGTAAAGGCAAATCTCTCACTGTCCTTTTCACAAAGTGGAATAGAAAAGAAACAATCTTTAATGTCAATGACAATAATAGGCCAATCACGAGGTAGAGTAGATAGTAGAGGCAATCCTCTTTGAACCGGCCCCATGACTGCATCTGACGGTTTATGGCTCGCAGGTCATGTAGCAGCCTCCAATTCCCTGATTTCTTTTTGTATAACAAATTGGGAGTGTTCCGGGGAGAGATAGAAGGTTTAATATGTCCCAACTCTAATTGTTCTTTGACTAGTTGTCTAGTGGCTAGCAACTTTTCTGAGGAAAGAGGCCACTGGGGAACCCACACTGGCTCCTCAGTCTTCCAGATAATGGGTATACTAGGTCCAGTGGCCACTAGGAAAAACCCAGTCCCATGCGCAGCCCTTTAGACTGCAGTTGCACTGGTTCCCTTCTCTCTTGGAATGTTTTCCAGTGCCATGAGATGGATGCCATCCCATGTCTGTCATCATGTTTGTTGCCTCTGTGGAATAATGTGTGTTTGTCAGTCTCAATTTCATGGCTTTTAACAGGTCTCTGCCCCAAAGGCTAATAGGTAAAGATAACACAAAAGGTTGGAAGGTGCCTTCATTTCCTTCCTTGTCTTTCCAAGATAATGTACCTGCGCTTAAATCGGGCGATTTTGCATACCCGAGCCCTTGTAGGGTTTGGGTTGATGCTTGAATAGGCCAGTTTTTAGGCCAGTCTTTTTGGGCTATAATGCTACGGTCAGCTCCTGTGTCTAATAGGCCCAATATTTTTCTGCCGTTAATTTCCAATTCTATTATAGGTCTTTGGTCCAAATCTAAAGATAAGAAGGCGGCTTCAGTCCCGGAGGATCCGAGGCCTTTATTTCCCCTTATTACATTTTTACTGGGGAACACATTATGTAAGCTGGGTAGCATTACTATTTGAGCAATTCTGTCTCCTGTGAAATGGCCACGATACCCTGCGGAGAGGAGGCAAGGATCTTAACTGCACCCTCAAAATCGGCATCTATAACACCAGGATGTACCATGAGACCTTTTAGGGTGGAAGAAGAGCGTCCTATCAGTAGACCCACTGTGTCAGGAGGCAGTGGGCCCTGGAAGTCAGTCTCAATAGGTTGCACACCCATTTGGGGTTTAATACGAGTCTGGTGGTGCAGCGCAGGTCCAACCCTGCTGAGCCCGTGGTGGCTCTCCGAGGCTCCAACCCCGCTGAACCCGGAGTGGCTCTCCAAGGCTCGGGCGGTATAGGTTGGGCTGACTCTGCCCCTCTACTGCTCCATATATTTAAGGGCCCTGGAAGCGTGGGCCCCGCTGCACGTTTTTTGACTGTGTACTACCATAACCAGAAGGCAGCGTTTGGCTCTCAGGGTTCCTTGTCGATCTGCATTCACTGGCCCAATGATTACCCTTGTGACATTTTGGGCATATTCCTGGTGGCCTCAGACGAGGGGTATTCCCTTGTTTTTCCCTGTCTCTTTGTCTTTCCCTGTCTCTTTGGGGGCACTGACTCTTAAAGTGTCCCTGGCGGCTGCAGTTGAAGCAAGCCCCTGCAGCAGGGGTCCTGCCTTTACCCTTAGACAACTGCATAACTGCAGCTGCCAAGCCAGAGTTGGACAATGGTCCACCAATCTCCCTACAAGCCTTCATCCAAGCCTGCAAGCCCTTTGCTTTCCAGGGGGTGATGGCCATCCTGCACTCTTTGGTGCACTGTTCAAACACCAATTGCTCTATCAATGGCATGGCTGTATCAGGATCGCCAAATATTCTCCCTGCGGCTTCCATCATGCGAGCCACGTAGTCGGAGAAAGGCTCAGTAGGACCCTGGAGGATTTTTGTTAAATTGCCAGAAACTTCTCCCCTATTGGGTAGAGCTTTCCAGGCTCTAACAGCCATGGCACTAATTTGGCCGTACACAGCTGGCGGGTATGCTGTCTGGTTACCTGCCCATTGTCCCTGACCTAGAAACATATCCAGGTTCCATAAGGGCTGTCCTGCAGCGGCATTGGCTTGAGCCTGTCCTTGAGCATAATCACTGTAAATAGATTTCCAATCAAGATATTGCCCCATAGTTAAGCAGGCTTTCACAGTACTTATCCAATCAGATGGTGTCATGGCCTGTGTCACTATCCTTTCTATCAAGGATTGCGTGTAGGAAGCATTAATGCCGTAAGTCCTGACTGATTCTGCAAGATTTTTAACATCTTGATATCCAAGTGCTCATGATATCTTTGTTGATTCGGATCTTCAAAAACTGGGAAGGCCATACGCACTTCCTTCCAAGTCTCAGGGCAGAACGATTGAGTCCCTGGAGTCCCTGGGGGTGGACCAGCCAGAGGAACCTCCGCATATGGAGGCGGGCCTAGGGGCGGAGCTGTGGGCGTCTCCCAAGCAGGTGGTTTAAGCTTCTCCGCCCCATGTTTGCCTTTCCTCCGCCTAGAGAGGGTCACAGACTCCCTTTCAACTGATAGGTTCTCTAGATCCTCCTCCATCTTTTCTAAATTTTCTTCTTCCGCCATCTTGTCTAAGTTCCTTCCTTCCTCCTCATCTGAGCTATCGGAGCTGGAGGAGCTCTCTGTCTCTAAATCTTTTATGCTAGGATAAATGTTGGAGGCCCTTTTTCGTCCTTTGTCTTTTTTACACTTATGTCCTGGACAATGACAATTTAAACAGAAACAAAGACTACATACTAGGAAAAACATAATTACGACACCCAGACCGACCCACACCTGGTCTACAACAAACACAAACATGATACTTCTAAGGTTCCTCGTGATTCAATTGCCACTTTACCATGGACCTATGACCATGGACCTTATGACGCCGCTTTTCCGTGGACCTTGTGACGGCCCTATTCACCGGGCACTTTCTGTGACGCGCTTTACCGCGGACCTTGTGACGGCCCTACTCACCGGGCACTTTCTGTGACGTCGCTTTACCGCGGACCTTGTGACGGCCCTACTCACCGGGCACTTTCTGTGACGCCGCTTTTCCGTGGACCTTGTGACGGCCCTATTCACCGGGCACTTTCTGTGACGCCGCTTTACCGCGGACCTTGTGATGGCCCTATTCACCGGGCACTTTCTGTGACGCCGCTTTTCCGCGGACCTTGTGACGGCCCTATTCACCGGGCACTTTCTGTGACGCCGCTTTACCGCGGACCTTGTGATGGCCCTACTCACCGGGCACTTTCTGTAACAATAAACATACCTGTACCGCAGTTCCTAGCTGCTGAGTTCTGAATCCACGAAGGCGAAGTCCTCAGTTCCCCGTACGGGCCACCATATGTCGCGTCCGCCTTGGCCAGCAAGTAAGACGCAACACGGTCAGATCCTTCTCAGTCAGCTTTATTCCAGGAACGGCTCTTGACTTAGGGACGGGGAACTGGACGGGGATGTATGGCCGGGGACCGGACCGGGAAGGCAAGGGAAGGGAAGGGCCGCAGCAGCAGAATTGAGCTGCTTATCTAACTGCCCTAGGTGGGCTGGGTGATGTGTCCTCTCAGGATAGGTTAAGCTGCCAATACCTCATTAGCATAAGCCGCTCAGGAGGGGCACGAGGCCGACGCATGCTCAAAGGACTTGTTTACCAGTTTCTGAGCTGGCCACTCTGGAAGCCAGCTGCTTACATTGTCAGGTGCTAGTCATACGACTTTGCAACTGTAAACACGGCTGCCTACATTGAGTATTTTTGCATTGATATCCATAAGTGAAATTGGTCTTAAGTTCTCTTTCTTTGTTGAGTCCTTGTGTGGTTTAGGTATCAGGGTAATTGTGGTTTCATTATTATGCTTCCATAATAGCATAATGAATTAGGTAGTCTACATTTTCAAGTTTTGTTTAATATAGTTTTTTTGTTGTAGGATCTGATGATTTTTTGAATTTTCTCAGTCTCTGTTTTTTTTTTTAAAGCAAGATGTTTATTTTATTGGATTTTTCTTTATTTACATTTCAAATGGTACAGGTTTTTAAATGCTCAAGAAAGATTGAAAGAATGAGCCTTAAAGAAATTCTTTTTTTCAAAGGCCTCTTTTTTTTTTTTTTTTCCATAACCAGCAAGATTTATTGTCTACTTTTAGCTGAAGTTTTGACTCAAGACATTTTTATGTCTAATCCAGTTACAGGGCTCTTGTCATATGGAGGAATCAGAAAATCAAGTTATCTGTCCTGTTTGATTTTCTCCAAGTTTTCTTCTCTGTAGTTAAGATCTTTAGGGGGTCTTCCCCTGTCAAATCTGATCCATATCACTCTGGAAGGTGTCCAAAGCCTTTTCTTCTTTTCTATTAACACAAATAAAGAGCCTTTCTTCCATAATAGCATTTCCCTGGTTCAGTAACCCAAAATCACCAAAGGTATAGATTGATTCAAATTCTCAACCTCCTTTCTCTTCAGGCCTGCCATATTTTGACCTCTCTCCCAGAGAATTTTTAATACCATAACCACCAAACTTATAACCACACACATATTTTGATAATTAAAACAGTTCAAAATAAAGCAATCTAAACAATTGCCATTATCCATTGAGACAATGTTTCTACACTATCCCTTGCCTTGCTCTTACATGATTAATTTTTTCTTTCTTTTTTCTTTTTTATGTTTTTATTCTTTTCTTTCTTTTTTAAATTTTTTAAAAATTTATTTAGTTATTTAAATCACATCATAATTTACTTATTTACACAGGGGTTATAAACACAAAAAGGCAGGATGTGGGGAAGGGAATGGCACTGGAGCATAGGTGTTCAGGGGGAGTACAGATACCTTTCAGAACAGGGTATCAGCTGGGTGTAGGTTCAGGGGACAGGTCACTATGACTCTGCCTATGATTCACTTGTCCTTATCTAAGTTGGTATTGTCCACCGAGGCTGCCTATTTATAAGACCTATGTCTACTTGGGCTGGTAAATTTCCATAGAAGCCACCTGTTTACAATAGCTTATAGCCTGCTGTTTCAGTGTTTTTCCACAGAGACCCAAGACTTGGTGTTAGCATGCATGTATGTCAGGACTATTGCTGACTTTAGGCCTATGGCTGATTTTAGGCCTTTAGTGTATATGTAGGGCTGCTCCTGACATCTCTTCCCTTCTCTAAGTATAGAAGGGCCTTGGCGATTCTATTCTTGTGAAGGCAGGGATAGAGGCCTGACCTCCAATAATTGAAGGGGACTTTGTAATGGCTCCGGTCCTCCTGTAGTTGTCCAGTAAGGCATGAGGGCCATACAAATCCCGATGTCTTTTTCCTGGAGAGGGGATACATTTGACATCAACCCTATGCAGTCAGGCTTGTCCCTCAGGGAACCCAGAGAGATATTTTAAACTTTTATTTATATTCCCTTGCAGTGCTTAGCCTCGCAGCCTAAGCAAGAATTCAGATTTCTATACAGAGAGGGTTCTGGGTAGCCCCTCTCTGCTTGGTCTAGGGGTGGAAGTCTCTTCTTTTAGGTTGGGTGGAGATGGGTTTGAGGAACACCCTGGATAAAGTAACAACCTCATCTTGAGTCTCGTGGTCCTCCATAGCTAACTTATGATAATGTATCTGAATAGGTTTTGCTACCAAATTATCTATCTGTTGTATCACAAAGTTAGTCAGCCTATTTAAAGCCCGGGACTAAAAGAAATCAGCAGAGATAACCCAGTTAATGGTCCCAAGATGGGAGGAAGTGGGGTTGACAACCATAGAGAGGTTGAAAACCAGTCGTTGTACCAGCTCTCATATTCCTCTTTCTTTTTCTCTCTCTGTCATTTCTCTGGGCCTTCTCTGACCTTTTTCATGTTCTCTTTAACCATCCCTGTCTTGTCTATGTAAGGGCAACATTCTTCTTTAAGGGCTGTACACAGTCAAGAGCTGTACACAGTCTTTTCTATTGTAGAAGAATAAATCAAGTCCAATAAAGTCTTTTGCAATTTTTGGAGATCAATTCAGACATCAAAACGAGGGATTTCTTCAGATTAGTGATGTCAGTCTCTAGCTGTTTGGTGTCCTTGTCAATGGCCCATCAAAGGTCTGAGTAGTGTAAGTCTGGAGGCCAGCATCAGGATTAGAGCTTCTACCAGCAGACATCACAGGTGTTTCCTTTTTACCTGTTCTCAGGCTGGAGGTTTAGACCCTGGGAGCTCTGGTTGAATCTTTTGATACTCATTCTAAAAAGGACAAAAGCACCCACACTTTGGTTTTCCTCCTTCTTCTTGAGTTTCATGAGGTCTATGCATTGCGTCTTAGGTATTGTGTGCTTTTGGACTAATATCCGCTTATCAGTGAGTGCATACCATGTGTGTTCTTTTGTGATTGGGTCATCTCACTCAGGATGATATTTTCTAGCTCCATCCATTTGCCTAAGAATTTCATGAGCTGAGTAGTACTCCATTGTGTAAATGTACCACATTTTCTGTATCCATTCTTCTGTTGAAGGACATCTGGGTTCTTTCCAGTTTCTGGCTATTATAAATAGGCCGCTATGAACATAGTGGAGCATGTGGCCCTGTTGCATGTTGAATATCTTCTGGGTATATTCCCAGGAGGGGTATAGTTGGGTCCTCAGGCAACACTATGTTCAATTTTCTGAGGTATCGCCAGACTGCTTTCCATAGTGGTTGTACCAGCTTGCAATCCCACCAACAATGGAGGAGTGTTCCTCTTTCTCCACATCCTCGCCAACATCTGCTGTCACCTGTGTTTTGGATCTTAGCCAATCTGACTGATGTGAGGTGGAATCTCAGTGTTGTTTTCATTTGCATTTCCCTGATGACTAGGGATGCTGAACACTTCTTTAGATGCTTCTCAATCATTCGAGTTTCCTCAGTTGAGAGTTCTTTGCTCAACTCTGTACCCCATTTTTTAATAGGGTTATTTGATTGTCTGGAATCTAGTTTCTTCAATTCTTTGTATACTTTGGATATTAGCCCTCTATCAGATGTAAGGTTGGTGAAGATCTTTTCCCAGTCTGTTGGTTCCCGCTTTGTCCTGTTGACCGTATCCTTTGCTTTACAGAAGCTTTGCAGTTTTATGAGATCCCATTTGTCAATTCTTGATCTTTGAGCATATGCCATTGGTGTTCTGTTCAGGAACTTTTCCCCTGTGCCCATATGATCAAGGCTTTTCCCTATTTTCTCTTCTATTAGTTTCAGTGTAGCTGGTTTTATGTGGAGGTCCTTGATCCACTTGGAATTGAGCTTTGTACAAGGAGATAAATATGGATCAATTTGCATTCTTCTACATGTTGACCTCCAGTTGGACCAGCACCATTTGTTGAAAATGCTGTCTTTTTTCCACTGGATAGTTTGAGCTCCTTTGTCGAAGATCAAGTGACCATAGGTATGGGGGTTCATTTCTGGGTCTTCTATTCTATTCCATTGATCCTCCTGCCTGTCTCTGTTCCAATACCATGCTGTTTTTACCACTATTGCTTTGTAGTACAGCTTGAAATCAGGGATGGAGATTCCCCCAGAAGTTCTTTTATTGTTGAGAGTAGTTTTTGCTATCCTGTTTTTTTTTTTGTTATTCCAAATGAATTTTAAGATTGCTCTTTCTATCTCTGTAAAGAACTGAGTGGGATTTTGATGGGGATTGCATTAAATCTGTAGATTGCTTTCGGGAAGATAGCCATTTTTACTATATTAATCCTTCCAATCCATGAGCATGGGAGATCTTTCCATCTTCTGAGATCTCCTTCGATTTCTTTCTTCAGGGGCTTGAAGTTCTTGTCATACAGGTCTTTTACTTGCTTGCTTAGAGTCACACCAAGATATTTTACATTATTTGTGACTATTGTGAATGGTGTCGTTTCCATGATTTCTTTCTCAGCCAGTTTATCCTTTGTGTAGAGGAATGCTACTGATTTGTTTGAGTTAATTTTATACCCAGCCACTTTGCTAAAGTTGTTTATCTTTAACTCCTAAAGTAGGTTTAGGAGTTCTTTGGTGGAAGTTTTGGGTTCACTTAAGTATACTATCATATCATCTGCAAATAGTGAAACTTTGACTTCTTCCTTTCCAATTTGTATCCCTTTGATCTCCTTTTGTTGCCTAATTGCTCTGGCTACGACTTCCAGTACTATATTGAATAGGTAGGGAGAGAGTGGGCAGCCTTGTCTAGTCCCTGATTTTAATGGGATTGCTTCAAGTTTCTCTCCATTTAGTTTAATGTTGGCTATTGGCTTGCTGTATATTGCTTTTACTATGTTTAGGTATGAACCTTGATTTCCTGATCTTTCCAAGACTTTTACCATGAAGGGGTGTTGAATTTTGTCAAATGCTTTCTCAGCATCTACAGACATGATCATGTGGTTTTTTTTTTGAGTTTATTTATATAGTGGATTACATTGATGGATTTCCGTATATTGAACCAACCCTGCATTCCTGGGATAAAGCCTACTTGATCATGATGGATAAGTGTTTTGATGTGTTCTTGGATTCGGTTCGAGAGAATTTTATTCAGTATTTTTGCATTGATATTCATAAGGGAGATTGGTCTGAAGTTCTCTTTTCTTGTTGGGTCTTTGTGTGGTTTAGGTATGAGCATAATTGTGGCTTCATAGAATGAATTAGGTAGTGTTCCTTCCGTTTCTATTTTGTGGAATAGTTTGAAGAGAATTGGTATTAGATCTTCCTTGAAGGTTTGATAGAATTCTGCACTAAAACCGTCTGGACCTGGGCTTTTTTTGGTGGGGAGACTTTTAATGACTGCTTCTATTTCTTTCACGGTTATGGGACTGTTAAGATGGTTTATCTGCTCCTGATTTAACATTGGTAACTGGTACTTGTCTAGAAAATTGTCCATTTCATCCAGATTTTCCAATTTTGTTGAGTATAGGTTTTTGTAGTAGGATCTGATGATTTGTTGAATTTTCTCAGTATCTGTTGTTATGTCACCCTTTTCGGTTCTGATTTTATTGATTTGGATACTGTCTCTCTGCCCTCTGATTAGTCTGGCCAAGGGTTTATCTATTTTGTTGATTTTCTGAAAGAACCAGCTCCTGGTTTTATTGATTCTTTGTATAGTTCTCTTTGTTTCTATTTGGTTGATTTCAGCCCTGATTTTAATTATTTCCTGCCTTGTACTCCTCTTGGGTGTATTTGCTTCTTTTTGTTCTAGAGCTTTCAGGTGTGTTGTCAAGCTGCTAGTGTGTTCTCTCTCCAGTTTCTTTTTGTATGCACTTAGAGCTATGAGTTTTTGTCTTAGCACTGCTTTCATTGTGTCCCATAGGTTTTGGTATGATGTGTCTTCATTTTCATTAAATTCTAAAAAGTCTTTAATTTCTTTCTTTATTTCTTCCCTCACCCCATTATCAACGAGTAGAGTATTGTTCAGTTTCCATGTGAATGTAGGTTTTCCATTGTCTTTATCATTATTGAAGACCAGCTTTAGATCATGGTGATCTGATATGATGCATGGGATTATTTCAATTTTTTTGTATCTTTTGAGGCCTGTCTTGTGACCAATTATATGGTCTATTTTGGAGAAGGTACCATGAGGTGCTGAGAAAAAGGTATATTCTTTTGTTTTAGGGTGAAATGTTCTATAGATATCCGTTAAGTCCATTTGGTTCATAAACTTCTGTTAGTTTCACTGTACCTCTGTCTAGTTTCCGTTTCCATGATCTGCCCAGTGCTGAGAGTGGGGTTTGAAGCCTCCCACTATTATTGTGTGAGGTGCGATGTGTGCTTTGAGCTTTAGTAAGGTTTCTTTTATGAAAGTGGGTGCTCTTGCATTCGGTGCATAAATGTTCAGAATTGAGAGTTCATGTTGGTTGACTTTTCCTTCGACAAATATGAAATGACCTCCCTTATCCTTTTTGATATCTTTAAGTTAAAAGTCAATTTTATTCGATATTAGAATGGCTACTCCAGCTTGTTTCTTCGGACCATTTGCTTGAAAAATTGTTTTCCAGCCTTTTACTCTAAGGTAGTGTCTGTCCTTGTCACTGAGGTGGGTTTCTTGTATACAGCAAAATATTGGATCCTGTTTGCGTATCCAGTCTGCTAGCCTATGTCTTTTTATTGGGGAATTGAGTGCATTGACATTAAGAGATATTAAGGAGAGGAGACTGTTGCTTCCTGTTATTTTTGCTAAAAGGGGAGGCATTTTTTGTGTGGCTATCTTCTTTTTGGGTTTGTTGGAGGTGGATTACTTCTTGCTCTTTCTAGGGTATGATTGCTCTCCTTGTATTGGGGCTTTCCTGCTATTATCCTTTGTAATGCTGGGTTTGTGGAAAGATATTGTGTAAATTTGGTTTTGTTGTGGAATATCTTGGTTTCTCCATCTATGGTAATTGAGAGTTTTGCTGGATACATTAGCCTAGGCTGGCATTTGTGTTCTCTTAGGGTCTGCATGACATCTGTCCAGGATCTTCTGGCTTTCATAGTCTCTGGTGAGAAGTCTGGTGTAATTCTGATAGGTCTGCCTTTATATGTTACTTGGCCTTTTTCTTTTACTGCTTTTAAAATTCTTTCTTTGTTTTGTGCATTTTGTGTTTTGATTATTATGTGACAGGAGGTATTTCTTTTCTGGTCTAGTCTATTTGGTGTTCTGTAGGCTTCTTGTATGATTATGGGCATCTCGTTCCTTAGGTTAGGGAAGTTTTCTTCTATGATTTTGTTGAAGATATTTACTGGCCCTTTAAGTTGTGAATCTTCACTCTCTTCTATACCTATTATCCTTAGGTTTGGTTTTCTCATTGTTTCCTGGATTTCCTGGATGTTTTGTGTTAAGAGTTTTTTTGCATTTTGTGTTTTCCTTGACAGTTGTGTCAATATTTTCTATGGTATCTTCTGCACCTGAGATTCTCTCTTCTGTCTTTTGTATTCTGTTGGTGATGCTTGCATCTGTGACTCCTGATTTCTTTCTTAGGTTTTCTATCTCCAGAGTAGTCTCCCTTTGTGATTTCTTTATTGTTTCTATTTCCATTTTTATGTCCTGGATGGTTTTGTTCAAATCCTTCACCTGTTTGGTTGTGTTCTCTTGTGATTCTTTAAGGGCTTTTACCTGTTTACCTGTGTTCTCCTCGGATTCTTTGAGAATGTTATTTATGTCCTTCTTAAAGTCCTCCATCATCATCATTAAAAGTGATTTTAGGTCTGACTCTTGCTTTCCTGGTGATATGGGGAGTTCAGGACTTAATGTGGGAGAACTAGGTTCTGATGATGACATGTGTTCCGGGTTGCTGGTCTTTGTATTCTTGCGCTTGCCTTTTGCCATCTGGTTCTCCTTGGTGCTACCTGTGCTGTCTCTGGCTGGAACCTGTCTTTCCTGTTCTCTTGGTTGTGTCAGAACTGTTTAGGTTGGGTGTTGCTGCTGAGATTAGAGCTAGGGCCCAGGATCTGCTCAGTGCTTTGGTCCGGACTGGAAGGAATCAGTGCTCTGGGCCAGGAGTGAGTTCCTGGATCCCTGTGGGACCTGGTTACTCCCTGTTTGGGGCAGGTGTTGCTGCCTCCTTGCTTAAGAAGCTGCTCGAGTTAGAGCTCCTGGGCAGGTGTTGCTGCCTCCTTGCTTAAGAAGCTGCTCGAGTTAGAGCTCCTGGGAGCCACGGTTCTGTGAGATTGGGTGCAGAGTTGCCGCCCGAGAGATTGGGTGCAGAGTTGCCGCCCGAGATCTGCTGAGCGCCCAGGCCCAAACCGGAAGGAACCAGTGCTCCGGGCCAGGAGTTTGTACTTGGGTCCCAGTGGGTCCCGGTTACTCCCTATTTGGGGCAAGTGTTGCTGCCTCCTTGCTTAAGGAGCTGCTCGAGTTCCTTGGAGCTACACTTCCTCTGGGTTCTGTGAGATTGCGTGCAGGATTGCTGCCCGAGATCTGCTGCACGCTCAGGTCCAAACCGGAGGGAACCAGTGCTGGGGCCAGGAGTGAGTACCTGGGTCCCGGTGGGTCCCAGTTACTCCCGGTTTGGGGCAAGTGTTGCTGCCTCCTTGCGTAGGAAGCTGCTTGGGTTAGAGCTCCTAGGAGCCCTGCTTCCCCTGGGTTCTGTGGGATTTGGTGTAGAGCTCCCACCTGGGATCTGCTGGGAGCTCCAACCCAGACCGGAAGGAGCCGGTGCTCCGGGCCAGGAGTAAATCCCTGGGTCTCAGTGGGTCCCGGTGGGTCCCAGTTACTCCCTGTTTGGGGTGGGTGTTGCTGTCTCCTTACCAGAGATACTGCCTGGGTCAGAGTTGCTGGGTGCCCCACTTCTGCCGGGTTTTGTGAGGTTCAGTGCAGAGCTGCCGCCAGGGATCTGCTGCCTGGGCCCAGACCGGAAGCGGAAGTCCCGAATGATCCTTTCCTTGTGGGTAACTTGTCATCCTTTAGGCTTTCAGTTTCTTTTCTTGTCATTTGTACTTGATGCCTCTTGGACTATACCATGCTCCCTTTTTTGAAGTACCAGCCTTCCCCAACAACCTGGAAGATTACAAAGTGTACATGGTGTTGCAATGAGAAATTTGCTCTTAGCCTGGCAGTGGTGGTGCATGCCTTTAATCCCAGCACTTGGGAGGCAGAGGCAGGTGGATTTCTGAGTTTGAGGCCAGCCTGCTCTACAGAGTGAGTTCCAGGACAGCCAGGGATACACAGACAAACCCTGTCTTGAAAAACAAACAAGCAAAAAAAAAACAACAAACAAACAAGCAAAAAAACAACAAACAAACAGAAAAGAAAAAGAAAAGAAAGAAATCTGCTCACATATGCCCTAAACAGAATCTGAGTGAGTTGTGTGGTTTTTAGGAGGTCAAGGTACCTGAACAGCATGAGGTACACATAGTCTGGAGTCAGTGGTCATGCTTTAACCATACACAGTTCTACTGTGGAAGATAGTATAGAATAAGAACTTGACAATTAGGTGGTTTGCTCCTCACTACACTCTCTCAGCTTTAAAACTTGGACCACATTTGTTCTGGTCATAGGGCAGTCCATTGTGTTATAAATGCCTATCTACTGGTTGGTGGATGAGTTAGGATGCTCAATGGATACTGTTTTGTAGACCATTCTATACATCCATTTTGAGCCCTGCCTTTGGTATCACAATGTCATGTGATCCACACAGAGTTCATTCCAACATTTATCAACATGAATAAACCTTCCAACCAACTCTGGGAATACCGCAGAAAATAGAACTTCATTGGTGGCAATGACATCTCTGGGCCCTAATAATCCAATCCTGGTGGAGGCTAGAGCTCTGTTAATCATAGGAACAGTGAGTCTCTGCTGGTCCCTGATGAGCAGATTCAAGGCAACTTTTATCACATTGTAATGAGACAATCTTAACCCTTTCACTGTTAAGTAGGTTTTCAAAACGGTTCATGGACACCCCATTTGCACTAAGGAGGTAAGAAGCCTACTGAAGGCTTTTGGACCCTGCTTGTGTGTTTTAGCAAGGTACTGGTCGGGGAGGACATTACTAGACAGTGGCATATCTGCAGTGTCTCATTATTTCTTCATGATGCTACCATGAGACTGGGAAATGGAGAGGACATAGTCACATTAAAATGTAATCTCTGGAGAATGAATTTGGGCTGTGCACTGTAGAGTGGGCACTCATTAGAAGTAACTTTTGGACATTTTTACAGCCATGGAGGAAGAACCATTTGGCCATCAACTTCACACCTGGATGTGTTTATATTTGCATTCCTTGAGCTTTTGAGTCTCCAGGGAAAACCTTTTCATTTGGTTGCCACAAGATCTACATGTGGTTCCCATTGTTTGCCTTCTCTACATGGATAACACAGGTGATGTTTTCTGTAACTGGGCCTGTGATCCCTGAATGTGTAGTTGTGTCTCTCTCTCCCCTCAGAGTACCCAGGGTCTTCACATTCTCTGTGCTCACTTACCCATTCTTGAAACTCTTCCACTGCTCCCCAGTCACGGTCTAACCACAAGTGATTAGACTTTTGATGTGTCTATGAGAAGAGCCCTGCCTGGATGTTTCCATTCTCAGCCCCATTGTAGGGAGGAGAAAAACGGACTGGTAATATCATGCTGTTCACCAGTTCAGGCAGTGCAGAGGAAGAACAGGCAACCAACACCAGAACTTCTGAGTGCTAGGACCCTGTCACTTTCCTCAGGTTATCTAGGATGCCTCTAGACAGGCAGTATGGCAGAAGTTAACTCTGTATAAAAAAAAAAAAAAAAAAGCCTGACATGCATAGTGGAGAAAGGGACAACAAATCCTGTCTCAGTCTCCATCAGCTCTTGCATATCTCCATGGCTAACACTTCAGAGAGCTTCTGATTCCCCTGACAGAAGAACTCCTGCCAGAATCTCAGAAATCAGGAGAGAGGGACAAGTATAGCAATGAGTTGTTTCGTATGCATTGGTGGAGTGCTGGGATGTCTGGGAGGTGCAAAGCCTGGTGGGAAAGAGCTGGGAACGTCTCTTCTACAAGAAAACCATTCTTTTCTCAACTTACACAAGCTCCTTCATTTTGTTCTCCATATTCAGCTTCTTGATACTGAACACCTTGTTTTAGCTGATAAGCCCAGGCTTAGAAGATGGACTACAGCCAAGAAGCCTGGCCACCATAAGGACGAGTCACATCTTTAGGAAATATATGAAAAGCACTTATGCACAGGAAAAATGTGCAAGGACCAAAGTCTCATCAGGCAGTCCAGCATACAGAGAGTTTGACAGATTCAGGTCAGAGGTTTCCTCTGAACACTAGAAGAGGAAGAAGGCTCCACTCGACAGAAGAAGCCTGTTGCTGATGCTGTTATAACATGAATATGATTACTAAACTTGTGTCTCTTGAATATTGGGTCAAGGAGTCTTATGCCCAGGTATCCACAGTCCTCCTCTCATACCTCATTTGGTAGAAACTTTGCATGTCCTGATATTGTGAGTTTCATGTGCTGCTGGTATCACACTTGATACATAGGCTAAGAAAGAGTTTTACCCCTATAAGGGTATAGAAATAGGCTGAACTCACTGTTGATATTAAAACTGCAGTTCTGTTGTTTGTGATTATTGACCCTTTTCAAACTTGTTTGGGCGCAAGGCACAGAGCCTAATATTTCCAAGATTTGCCCCAATGAAATTCAGAACCCACAGCTCAAAACAGTACAAACACGTCTGGAATGTATCCAAAGACAAGGTATTCAATATAAGAATTTTACAGATTTGTTTATAGGTCCATGACTCAGCAACATGAAACCTACAGAGAATCATTAAAGGATTCCAACTTTAGAAACTGAGAGATGCCATTAAAGAAAATGGACCATGGGAGCTCACATAGACACAGCATTTCCTCTGTGATTGTGCTGTGGTTGGCGTGCTCTCTGTCAATTTCAAAATGAGGTCACCATTTACAGAATAACAGTTCAGGGAAGCAGAGCAGTACAGTGGTGTAGTGGGTGGTTCCAGGAGATACTGAGATCATTCCATCCCCTACATCTAGGATGAAAGCAAGAGTAAAATAGGGATTGGGTGAGATTGAGATCCGTTGCCCAAATGCAGCCTAGGTGTCAGCCACTAGGCCAGAAGAGCACATCTGCCTCTGCATAAAGGATTCAGGTCATGAATGTCACCAGAGACAGAGGAGTCAATGTTCACCCTATGAATATACTGTACCTGCCATCTTGCACTATGACAGAACAAAGAAAAGATAGTTTGCCAATACAGGCACTGGCACACTGCTGGCATAGTGGGGTTCACTGGAAGGTCCAAGATTTGTTGAGTATACAGGAGGGCTGGCAAGTCAGCAGAAGTGTAGGACACACACTGAGGTCATGTGCCAGGTAGCATGTGCTATGTAGCCACACAGTTGGACAGATGGGCTTCCTTGTTCTGACTGGAGCAGAACCATGGCAGGGCCTGCCTGAGCCCTCAATCTGTACGTTTGGTTTCAGCTGCTTCTCTCTCTTGCAAGTCACAAGCAGTATGAAGCACTACTCTTGGCTGCCAGCATCTCTTCGGCTTTGTTCATGTTACAGACAGGGCATACAAAAATCTAATTTCCTGCTACCTATGACCTGGACTAGGATAGGAGAACATCAGATCCCTAGGCCTGGTCTTCTACAGGGCATCAGGGATATAGTATATCGTTGGATTTCCTGCCCTTAGAAGCCAAATTAAACCTGTCAGTCCAGCAGTCTTAACAAGGATGATACTCTGGCAGTCATCTAAGCCAGCCTTACACTCAACCCTTCCTGCTGGCTATTTCCTGGTCAGTCAATTCCTCTGTGGCGTTGAAGAGAAAGGAGCTAAGTAAGGACCTCAAAGTCACCCTAGGACTCCATCCTATTGTTCACACCCTGAGAGGAACTTAAGATTGACCTGAGAACTGCTCAAGAGTCCACACTTGGGCCTCACCACAAAGAACAGTAGACCAAAGCTGACATGGGCTCAGGAGTTTGGACCCTGACTCAACAGTGCTTGTCCAGAGAGTATTTTACACACTATACTGTATCCTCAGGATCAGAGACAGAGCCACTAAGTGAGTGGCAGGACATGATGTGCAATTAATAGCCAATGGCATCATCAGTGACAAGCTGCAGGGAAACCTCTAACCCAGACTCCTGGGCAGGGCCAAGATCCAGCAAGGAAAGCTTCCTAAGAGAAAACTATTGCCAAGAGTATTACAGCTCAATAACTAGGATGCTCTCAGATGATTCTTGCTGAAATAACTCATGCATTTTTTTACCTTCTGAACTGGGAACTTAGAAACAATATGGGGTCAGACAAAGTGGCAGCCTACAGAACTGGAAAAGATTTTTGCCAACTACCTATCTGAAAGAGGGCAAATATTGAAAATATATGAAGAATTTTAAAATCTGGACATCTAGAAAACAACCCAATTTTTAAAAATAAGGCACATATATACATATAAACAAAATTCTCAAAGGAGGAATTGCAAATGGGTGAGAATCACTTAAAGAAATGTTTAACACCCTTAGTCATCAAGGAAATGCAAATCAAAGCTACTTTGAAATTTCATCTTACACCAGTCATAATAGCTAAGATCAATAAAACAAAAAGACAGCTCTGCTGGTAAGGATGTGGAGTAAGAACACTCCTCCATTGTTGGTGGGAGTAAAAACTTGTATAGCTACTGTGGAAATCACTGTGGCAATTCCTCAGAAAGATGGGAATTATCTCCCCCAAGATCCAGCTAAATCATTCTCCGGTATATACCAAAAGTATGCTTCATTTTATCACAGAGACATACTTGCTCAACTATGCTCATTGCTCATCTATTCATAACGGCCAGAAACTGGAAACTGCCTAGATGATCTGTCAGTAGATAAAGAAATATAGGAAAATGTGGTACATTTACACAATGGAGTATTACTCAACTCTTAAGAAAATGAATTCAAGATATCAGCAGGCAAATGAATGGAACTATGGGAAAATTCATCCTGAATGAGGTAACCCAAACCCAGAAAGACAAATATGGTATATATTTGCTTATATGTGATGTTAGCTGTAAGTTTTTGATAAGCAAGCTACAATCCTTACACTCACAGAGATTAGGAATAAAGTAAGGGAATGGGGAGTCTCCCTAGGAAGGGAAAATAATTCTATTACAGATGGCTGAGGGATGGACAGGAAAGAGAAGATCAAATGGGGAGGATTTTTCTCCAATTTCAAAATTTGTTTATGGTCAGAATGTGAACTGCTCTTAATGAACATTTCCCACAGTCAAAATTTCTGACCTAGAATTGTTCCTGTCTAAATGAACTGCAGGGACAAAAACAGAGAAAAGACTGAAGGAAAGGCAGTCCAATAACCGGCCCAAGTTGGGATCTATCTCATCAGGGTGGGGTGGGAGGGACATCAAGGCCTGGCACTATTACTGATGCTATGATGTGCTTACAGACAGGAGCCTGGCATGGTTGTCCTCTGAGAGGCCCTACCAGCAGCTGACTGAGACAGAGGCAGATACTTATACCGAACCATTGGACTGAAGTCGGGGGACCCCTAAGGTTGAATTAGGGGAAGAACTGAAGAAGCTGAAGAGGAGAGCGACCCCATAGGAAGACCAGCAGACTCAACTAACCCAGACCCCTGGGAGCTTCCAGAGACTAAGTCACCAACCAGGAGAATACACAGGCCAGTCCAAGGCCCTGGCTCATTATATAGCAGAGGTCTGTGTGTTCTGGCCACAGTGGGAGAAAATGTGCTTAATCCTCAAGAGACTTGAGGCCCCAGGGAAGGGAGAGGCCTAATTGGGTGTAGCACCCTCTTGGAGGCAAGGGGGAGGAGGAATAGGATAAGGCACTGTGAGATGAGGGACCAATGGGGGGAAATTACTGGAATGTAAATAAATAAAATAACGTAATAATTAAAAACAGAAACATCAAAGCAAAAGTTAAACAAATCCCATGTGTGAGTGTCACTATCACTCTTGCTTACACTGGCCCATCTCCTCCTAATTCCTCCCTATGCTACAGATGGAAACACAAGAAACAAAAACATTTCCTACCTATTATATTATCCACTTCCTAATGCATTCCAGAGATTTCTCTGCTTAAGTACTGCAAGTTTTTTTTTTTTTTTATTTTTCTCTCATATATTACATGCCTACCATAGTTTCCTCTCCTTCTTCTCCTCCCAGTCCCCCCCCCCCCCCATCCCTCTTCCCCAGATCCGCTCCACCATTTCCCTTTAAGAAAGGGCAGGCCTCCCAGGGATACCAACCAAACATAGGAAATTATGGAATTGTAAATCTAAATACATCCCTTCATTTTAGGACTGGATGAAGCAGCCTAGTAGGAGGAAAATGAACCCAAAAGCAGGCAACAGAGTCAGAGACCACCCCTGCCCGCACTGTCATGAGTCCCACAAGAAGACAAAACTACACAGCTATAACACAGGCCTAGGTCAGAACCATATAGGCTTCCTGATTGTCAGTTCAGTCTCTGTGAGCCCATATGAGCCCTGCTCAGTGGATTCTGTGGGCCAATTTCTTGTGGTGTCCTTGACCCCTCTGGCTCCTACAATTCTTCCTCCTCTTCAACAGAATCCCTTGAGCTTCACCTTAGTGTTTGGCTGTGGGTCTCACAACAAGGTCTGTGTTTAATCACAATTTATTCAAGCAGTTGCATATTGATAGATATCTGGGTTATGTTTG
This sequence comes from Mastomys natalensis, assembly GCA_021653895.1. NCBI lineage: Eukaryota > Metazoa > Chordata > Mammalia > Rodentia > Muridae > Mastomys > Mastomys natalensis. The sequence continues at coordinate 36,638 of JAJTUV010003615.1, read as the reverse complement.
TCCTATTTATTATACTACCTTTCATCTATTTGTATTCTGCCCTAGCATATGGTATGAATTCTAATTTTCTCCGCAAAAAGATATTTCCAAATAGCTATCTTGTATTCTAAATCATCTACTGAATTTTTTCTATTCACATTGGCTGAAGCTACTGTCTTTAGTAAAGAATAAAATATGTGTATGTAAGTCTGCTCTGTACTTCTTCTTCTTCATGGGATAATTCTTGAGGCTGCAGACACAGTAGGCCAATCACTCCTCTCACTATGAGTTTTCTAATGATTCTTCTTAGAGTGGGCTTGTCTTTTTGTTCATTTTTGAAGGGGAGCAGTTTGCTGCTTTATTGACCAGACTCAGGGAAAATTCCTAGGCAGAAGCAATTCACCCAACTCAGCCTCCTGAGTAGTTGAGGCTGCAAATGTGCGCTACCATACCCAGCTCTAGAAATACCTATCTTTCAATACAACCTTTGCAACTACCCTATCAAATAATTAGCATATATATGAACTGTTTAATAATGGTCTTAACTTGTTTATTGTTTTTTTCTCTACTATCTTCTGTAGTTGCCTATATATGTTAATTAGGTCAACATATATACTTATTAGTGAATTGTCTCTGTGTCTGTAGTAAGTTTCATTACTACCTTAGGTTTATATAAAAATATCACATTTGGGATGACAGTGTTGCTCAGTTGGAGGTGCCTAACATGTATAAGACCCTGATTTCAAAATACCACATCTGTAAACTGTGCAATTTATTCTAATTGTACCTTTCTAGCTTTCACACTCATAATCTAAACAGTCCAATAAAGTAAAGATATTAGAATGTATTAAAAATGCAAAACCTAACCAGATACACCCACAAAGGTTCACTTTAAATACAATGGTAGGAGAAAAGGGTTCAAACCATAGGAAAGTTGACTAACAAGAGGAATCAAAGATCAAGGTGGGAACCTCACCTTACATAAAAGAGCAAGCATCAGAATGCCATAGCTACTGAATACTGAATGTGTATGTTTCTACGGTAACAGATCTCAACCTCAGGAAATATATACAACTCTGGGAGAGAAATAAACACCGCCTTAGTCATGGACAGAACTAAACAACAATCAGCAAATTATGGAAGTTCTTAAGAATGGTACTGGCCATCTCAATTTCACTGACATAAATAAATGTTATTCTACATTATTTTTAAGGACATTTGACATGTTCATTAGGAACAGTTCACATTCTGACCATAAGCAAATTTTGAAATTGGAGAAAAATCATAAGTATATTATCTCACTGTATCAAAACAATTGAAACAGCCAAACTTTTAAAACAAAGAATAATATCAACTTTTGAAACAGACATTTAAGTAACATTTTGAAATCAATGATAATAAAAACTAATCTCTGGCATGAATTTAATCACCATTAAAAGCAAGATCATGTTTCTGTGTTTACATTGGGATGACAACGAGGCAAAGATATAGGTTTTTACCTCGAAAAGGTAGAAAATAAATGAGGAAACTAAATCCAAAGAAAAGCATCACAGAGGTAAAAACAGATGTTCAGTGTTAAAAAAAAAAAAAAAAAGACCAAACGTTAGACAGGAGCTGAAGAGATGGCTCCCTGAGCAGGCAAACTTGCTATGCAAGCGTGAGGAGCTGAGTTTGAATCCCCAGCACCCAGGTTAAAAAAAAGCAAGGCACAGGGGCACCTGCATGAAACCTCAGCATTACAGGGCAAACACAGTTGGATCCATCCATGTGGTAGCTGGCCAGCAAACTTAGCACAAAGGCAAACTTCCACTTCTGTGAGGATCATAGACCATCTCAAGGCTATAATGAAAAGAAGGAACCCAGTTCTTGCTCTGGTCTCTGTATATATGCACACTCACATGCAATGTACACACAACATGCACATGAGTGTGTATACACAGAGAGAGACAACTCTCTAGAGAAAAGTAGCTTTGATATTTAATTGCATTAAAAAACCTCTAATAATACGCAAGAAAAATTAAGCATGCACCACGAACATGAAAGAAAGAGCCTCGCCTCAGACTCTACAAGAAGCAAAAAATAATAAGGAATATTATAAACAACCTCACGACAATGAAATATAAGTTAAATGTTAGCAGACATAATCCATGAACAATAAACCATACTGAAGCTGGCAACTGAAACCAAAAAGCTGACTAGCTAACTCTAAAACCACTAAGTGTTAATCAATATGAGAATTAAAAACCCAAGTTCAGATAGTTACATTCTTATACTCCAACATTTAAGGAAAAAAAGCAGTTTCCAAACATTGGGAAAGAAAAACACTTCAACTCCTTACGTAAATTCACCACAACCCTATTAACAATGCCCGAAAATGATAAAAACAAAAATTTATGGTTTAACACTCACCATGAATACAGATGTAAAACTAGGTAACAAAATATTGATTAGCTGAAGAGAAAAACATGTTGAAAGATGATCCTACTCTATAGACTCTATACTAGGAATTGCTTTAATAGTTGAAAAATCAATTATATACCAACACCAAAAGCATAGTTCATGAAAGTAAACAGTGATGAGAATTTCATTAAAATTGAAAACTTCAGTTTTTTGTAATACAAAGGATAATGTTAACATTCACATGTCAACATGGACAAACACTTCAACAAAAATCAGTGCTGCAAGCGTCAGAGTGCCTGACTTTAAATTATGCCACAGTGCTGTTTTAGTTAGGATTTCTGCTGTTGAGATAAAACACCATGGCCAAAAAGCAAGTTGGGGAGAAAGGAATTTATCTGGCTTGCACTTCCACACTGTAGTTCATCACTGAAAGAAACCAAGGCAGGAGCTCACAGGGCAGAAACCTGGAGTCAGGAGCAGATGCAGAGGCCATGGAGGGTACTGCTTACTGGCTTGCTCAGTCTGTACTGGAAAAAGTTTAAACCCTCTACAGGTTTGAAAACCTACCAAACCCACCGATCCCTGGGCTTGGCTTGAAATCCCACCAATCCCCACCCTAGAAATCAAGAAACCCTATATAACGCCTGCCTCCTGCTCAGTTCCCTGCTGCTTCTCACCTGAGCAGAGGCAGCCTCGCTCCTGTGCCTTTCCCTCAAGTGGAAACTTAAGGGTTCTTTGGAAAGTCGGTTGGATGGTATATTTGCTGGGGCAAACACGAGAAGGACCGTATCATTAAAGTAGACACAGGTGTGAAAGGCCAAGGCAGACTCATGAAAGAATGTTTCACTGAAGCAGACACAGGTTAAAGTATGTTCTGCTATAGCAAGCACATGAAAGGACACATGATGAAGGATTCTTTGCTAACAACACATATATGTTAGTCTGCCTTACATTTCATAGTTGAGCTGCATTTGTCAGGACTACACAGAGAGAAACATCAAAATTTTTCTGGTGACATTGCAGTTTCTTGCCGCTTCCAAGGACTTGGGCTGATTTGATGCACATGCTAAAGTAAGACCTGTGCTGAGGCAAAGCCAGTGCTGAGGCAAGGCACATGGAGGACACTTGGCGTTTGGAGGATATAAATAAGATTCCTCGGAGTGGCAGAGAGAGCGCTTAGCTTGCTGGTACAGCAGGCTGAGCAATGGTTGTGGGTCTCAAGTCTTCTCTGATCTTTGCTTCCCTGAGAGAGACATAACCTAGACTTCCTTCTGGTGTTCCTCCTGCTGACTAAAACCAAGGCTGAGGCCTAACTGTATCTGCTAAGTTGTGTCACCACTGCTGATCTGTGTTTGCTATCCCAACTCTACTGACCTGCACTGCTGGTATCTCCATGAAGTGTTTCTGAGTGGATCGAAACATAGTCAGGAGTTGCTCCAAAGAACCATTTCTAAGCAGGTCCACTTCCCCCCATATCCTTTTTTCCCACTACCTCTGGTGGGTGGTGGGCTACAAGGCATTTAAGAAACATCATTAAAAATAAGGTTTGAAAAATTAAAATTACATTTCCCAGTGAATCTCTTACGTGGGTTTTTTTTTGTACAGTGTTTCTTGGCTCCTGACTGCCAGGATTCTTTTCCCATCAGAGCTGTAAAACTTACAAGCCTGCTTTTCTTATAGAACCCAGGACCAACAGCCCAGGGAGAGCATCACTCACAGAGGTCTGGGTCCTCCTCAGTCAATCACTAATTAAGAAAATGTCCTAATGGAGGCATTTTCACAATTGAAGTTTCCTCCTTTCAGATGGTCTAGCTTGTGTCAAGCTGACATAAAACTAGCCAGGACAAGTGCCTGATAGATTAAAACAGAGGAGCCCGTGACAAGCCCTTGAAGTTATAGGCATCTCATGCTCTGCAGTGATAGCAAAACAGTCTGTTTAACGGATGGTGCTGGGAATTCTGGATATTCACACACATAAAAAATGGATTCAACTCTCACTGAATAATGATTAAATTTTTAAAATCTCATAAACTACTATTAGAACATATTCTTTAAAAAATAATACATTCTTTAATCAAACAGGCCACACCTACCAAAGCACCTATAGTTAACATCTTATTTAATAGTCAGTACTGAACCTTTAAATCCTTAACATTCCTTATTCCTAAATCCAAGAAAAAAAAGTCTTTTCTCTAAATTAGAAAGGAGGGTAAGCATGTCCACCTCATGATACAGGTTCACCTCTAAAATATGACATCAAGAAATATAAGTCAGATATAAAAATCGTAATCCACTATATAAACAAACTCAAAGAAAAACCCACATGATCATCTCACTAGATGCTGAGAAAGCATTTAACCAAATTCATATCCCTTAATTGGTAAAAGTCCTGGAAAGATCAAGAATTTAAGGCCCATACCTAAACATAATAAAAGCAATATACAGCAAGCCAGTAGCCAACATCAAACTAAATGGAGAGAAACTTGAAGTAATCAATCCCACTAAAATTAGGGACTAGAAAAGGCTGCCCACTCTTTCCTCCCTATTCAATATAGTACTCGAAGTGCTAGCCAGAGCAATTAGACAACAAAAGGAAGTCAAAGGGATATAAATAGGAAAGGAAGAAGTCAAAATTTCACTACTGGCAGATGATATAATGTTGGGCCATGGAAGGGCCGCTCTGCCTCCGCTGCCTCATCGGACGCGGGCCCGAATCCCGCACTTGAGACCCCGCCCCAGTCGCAGGCGCCTCAGGATGTCAGGAAGTGCATGCTGACAGGAGCCTGATATAGCTGTGTCCTTAGAGGTCTGCCAGAGCCTGACATATACAGAGGCAGATGCTCACAGCTAACTACTGAACTGATCACGGGGTTCCCAATGGAGGAGTTAGAGAGAAGACTGAAGTAACTGATGCAATTTGTGGTCCCATGGGGAAAGCAACAATATCAACCAACCACAGCTCCCAGGGTCTCAACCACCAGCCTGGGAGCACATAGGGAGAGACCCATGGCTCCAGCTGTATATGTAGGGGAGGACGGCCTTGTGGGGCATAGGTGAGAGAGGAGGTCCTTTGTCCTGTGAAGGCTGGATGCCCCATTGTTGGGGGAATTTGAGGGCAGGGAGGCAGGAGTGGGTGGTTGGGTGGGGCACATCCTCATAGAAGCAGGAGGAGGGGCATGGGATAGGGAGATTCTGGGTGGAGGGGCAAATGAGGAAAGGGTGTAACATCTGAAATATAAACAAAATATCCAAAAAAATTTTAAAAGAAAAAAATATTTTTAAGAATAAAAAAAAAAATCCAACATAAAAAATATGTAGAAACCCAAAAAAAAAAAAAAATGCTGGGGGTGGTGGCGCACGCCTTTAATCCCAGCACTTGGGAGGCAGAGGCAGGGGATTTCTGAGTTCGAGGCCAGCCTGGTCTACAGAGTGAGTTCCAGGACAGCCAGGGCTACACAGAGAAACCCTGTCTCGAAAAACCAAAAAACCAAAAAAAAAAAAAAAAAAATGTAGAAAGAGATATCTGAAATATTTACACAATATTTAAGATGCATTTTCTAGTTGATGGATTTCTTTTAAGCCTCTTTGTACTATTTTGATTTGCTTGGTTTATGTTATAAAGAGAATTTTCTTTTTAAAAAGGTCATTATTTTAAAAGCCCTAATGTTATCTAAATCTTAAGACTATTTAAAAATCCAAGGAATAGGTAGTGTATATCTATAATCCAGGACTCAGATATCTAGGGCAGGAGGGTTACCACAATGTAACTCGAGCTATACAGTCAGACCCTATCTCAAAACAAACAAATGGATAGACTGCCCCAGTGTGCAAAGAATAAAAAGAAATCCAGAGAAAAGGAAAACAAATAATTTAAGGCAATTTCTGGGACTCAAAAATATCAAAAACTGGTAGACAAATAGTGGTCATCAAACTGTTAAAAATTCAGTCAATTCCAAACAATTATGACTAATATGACCACAGAAGTTTAATTTAACTGCTGGAAATTGCTCTAGAAATAAAATATAGAACTAAAATTTGGAGACAGCAGATGCAAAAGAAAATGTGTTGTTAGGTTCATATTATTTATGGTAAGGTCAAAAACACTCCTTTATTACTAATTGTTAAGAAGATTAAATTAGGTCCAAATATATTGTTAGAAATTTAAAACAACCCCTACTAAAACAAAAGTAAAAAAAAAAAATATAACATTGTCAATTGACTAAATAGGCCAATAAAGAATAAAACTCACATAAAAATAAAGAGAAAAAGAAAAACATGGAAGAAATAAGGCAAATATAAAATTCTAAAGTCAGCAATAACAATAAATGTGAAAGGATCATATTTTGCTATCAAAGGTTAAGAACTCAAAGCAGGTTATTCATCTATGCTCTAGAAGAGTCCTTTAAGCTGAGCCTGATAGCACAGACCTGAAATTGCAGCTACTCTGAAGGCTGAGGCAGTAGGATTCAAAGTTGAAGGCAAACCTCAGCAACTCCGAGATCCTATCTCAGAAAATTAAAATGAGGGCTGGGGATGTAGTTCAGCCATACAGCACATGGATAGCATCCTGACAAGCCCATCCTGCCCCTCAACCCCCAAAAAAGAAAGATCAGGAAGAGGAACCAGCATTCAAGGGAAAAGGCAAAGCAAAGATAAATCAGATAAATAAAAACAAACACTATTCAAAGCCGAAAGTACTCAAATAAGGAGTAAGCTACAGAAGGATTTGATTTGTAATCCACAGTCCATAGGATGAATACATACTGTTTGCTTTTGTATGGCCTCAAAGCCATTTTTATGTCTGCAAAGGGTTGCATAAAAATAGGAATATGAAGAAATCAAAATATGAAACTCTCATGGTTTACAAAGTCTCAAATATTCACTGTGTAAGTCTTTAAGAAAAAGTTCTATCTTTGGACATTTTGTGCAATTATAAAAGAATTAGCTAAGACTGGGAAATTCATAATTTATAGAAAGTTTGCTCACAGTCCAGAAAGTGCAAAATCCAGGAACCAGAATCTGGCAAGTGCCTCCTTTCATCCCATGGGAGAAGATGGAAATGTAAGACGTGCACATGGGAATACCAGAGAGGAAACCCATTTTTAGTATCATAGCCCTTATGATCTAACCACCTCTTAAAGGGCACCTCTCAACACTGACTCACTGAGGATTACGTGTCCATCCTACATATGAACACTATGGAATACACTGAAACCAAAGCAGCTGCCAACGTGGCCTGCACTATACGCTAGATGGACAGGTGTGGGATGGCCTGATTCAGAATATGATACATACTGTCACCACGTAGCATGTCACTAAGGTTTCTTTGGCATGTTGATATTGGCATGTACAATTTTTATATGATTACATTTACTAATCTTTTATTTTTGTTTTCAAGGCTATACATTAGAAAGAGGTTCTCCACTTCAACAGTATTTTGGTTTTGTTTAAATGTGTTACTTTTGAGTTTACATATTTACATTTGCAAGAAGTAAGCTTCCCCAAGACACTCCTGTGACCATGAGAAGATGGTAAGACTCTAACAGCAAGACGGCAGAGCTGAGATTAATGGAGGGAATTCCAGAAGCGTTGGAAAAATAGAGGAAAGAGGAGAGGGGTGGGCAGAAGTAGGTGACAGGGCTTTGGAAGACCTGAAAACTCTTCTTGCTGTAAAGACTAAGGTGTACTCTGCTGTACCCCAAAGAATATTCACAGCTGATGAAGTCCTACTATCTCACATCTCCATCACCCTATACTATTAGAGAACAGAGCCAGGACAAAGTCTACAACTCAGTATTGTCTCTGCATATGAACTCAACTTTTCTATGAGGTTGGATTTGGATGGAATCTTTTCCTTGTTCTGTCATTGCCCTTCCTGAGATGTCAGTAGATGTTACTTACATCTCTGGGAAAAGTCACTCAACAAACCTAACTATGAAACTAAATGGACCCTGGACCTCATGCATTTTGTAAAGGTACAGCTCATACATAAAACTTCAGGAGGATTTCTTCCAGAAGGGATTCCCTAGAAGGATTACACTTTGCCTAGAAAGAAAAACTGTGCTTTTGAAAGATCTCCACTAGGAGTCCCTCACTCAAGTCCCGGGATGGCGCGCACCCAAGAACATGCCAGAGACCGTCTTTATGCAAACAAGGCAGTTTAATGGCGGAGCTCCAGGTCGACATGTATCGCATGCAGGAGACAGAGGAGTTGACCCAGAAGCCCAAAAGCATGGGATTTATACAGGCAAAGGCTGGGGAAAGTGGGAAGCTTTGGCACAGTTGCACATGATTGGCTACTTTAAACATCTGAACTTGCAACTTGCATAAGCAGGTCCAGGGTAGGGTTGGACTAATCTCACAGGAAAAACCCTTTGTTCCTGTCCTTCCTGGAACTCGTGGGAGAATGCTTATCCCGGTTAGCAGACCATCTGGTTAATTTTAGACTATAAGTCCTTGAAACTTCATGTGTGGGGCCCCAGGGAGTGAAGCAAACAGGTTAGACAAACATCCCGAGACAGGATGAGGGGGGTGGTCCTGGCCCATTACACACTTACTCATTCACTCATATCCAGCCCATGTTCATCCTAGGAATTTGTCCTTGTCCATCTCCCTTATCTTTGTGGCCAGCCGGTTCCCGGGATGCTCAGTAGCCCTTTGTTTCATTGGTCTTGCATTCTTTGTAACTTATCATCGAGGCCCAGGCCTAGCAGACTCGTGGTCCTGCATTTTTAACTACTTGTGTCTCCGAATTAGAGAGTCCTACTGTTCTTGTCATTCTGAGCTAACTAAAAATCTTCTTTCACTTTATCTTGTCAACCACAAGGAGGAGTTGAGACAGAGTGTTGAGCAAAGAGAAATCAGGCAATTGGGTCCCTGGACTAAAACCAAATCTCAGATCTGTCACTAAGGCATCGGCACCCGTATCGATTTCCCAAGCGCTTCGGACTCACCGGCCACCTGTTAATGCCCAAGTTGGAAGAGCCTGCGAACCAGGGATCGAGGATGTAGACGCATCGGATGGTGTCCGCGCCCTGGATGCACTCCTCAGGGCGGGGTTGTCTGGAGCCGGAGTCCCTTTCGGAACCAATGCACAGCGTTCACCTCCATGTTTGGGGCTCAGCGGGTCACCCCGACTTCCTCTACCGAGAGCTTCAAGGGAGGGAAGCCCGGGCTCATAACCGGGGCCTGCGCTTCCAGGAGAACCTCCTCACCCGAGGAGTGGGGAAAGGGCTGCAGAGAAGGGCCCGGAGGAGGGGACGCCGAGGTGGGGCGCGGAGGAGGCGAGTGTTCAGCTGGTAGATGAATGGAGCTGCAGGGGAGCCGGGATCCACGCGCGATGTCCTTCAGGAGCCCGCGCCCAGCGTCCGGAGGACATGCATACCCGCATACCTTCCAGGGCCTGAGACTCCCCGAAGCGCAGGCGAGCGCGCGGGGCTCGAGCCGCCACAACGGCCGGAGCTGGTCGCAGCCACCCGGGGAGGCTCGTCACGGAAACCTCGCCCAATCAAGGCAGTCCTCGAGGAGACGGTGGCGCGCCCAAGGCGGACTCCACGGATGGACACGAGCTCACGTTGCCTCCACGCACAATGCGGCCTGTGTGCCCCGGAGTGGGCAGCGATCTCGGAGAGCGCAGGCTAGAGCTACAGGCTGCGGTATGCTTGCCGGCCGGTCACCGGTCCGGAGGCTGCCCGGGTGACTCCGCCTCGTCAGAGGCCTCCACCCCTCCCCCGGCTCCTCATTGGGCAGCACCCGCCCCACGTGACCACCTCACATTTCTGAGGTGTGTTTTCTACGCTGGAGCCACGTGATTCAGGATCCAGTGTGATCTCTGGGCGGTCTCGATCTAAGTTCTCCCATGGGAGCCGGGCTCCCAGTCTCTGCGGGTCTTCTCAGCCCCAGGCCGCTCAAGGGGGCCACAGGCTGCAGGGAGACGGAGGAGGCGTAGTCCTGCTCCCGCTGCTGGGAGCCGCCTCCAGTGGCTAAGGCTCCCAGGGACCCGGATGAGCACAGGCAGGCATGCTCGCAGGCATGTGCTCTGTATAAGCCATAATGTTCCCCAGAAGGTCTAATCCGTTCCCACGCTCCCATAGATATTGCCCTAAGTTGCTCAAGAATTTCCTCAGGAGATCCTTGTGCTTGAATATGAGGATCATTATATTGTCCCGTCCTGTTAGCATGGTATGAGAAATAACTGTAATATGGGGTTAGCACTAACTGCATTTTGTCTTGCTTTCTCTATAAATAACTCATTAAACCACATTGCCGTTGCAAGTATTCAGGTTCCTTTAATAATACTCGACACAATAACTTCCAATCCTCTGGTGTCCAATTACTATAATGTGGAGCCGTGCCATTAAATAATTCCTTAACATAATGAGATTGAGATCCATATAAAGTTACTGCCCTTTTCAACTGACCAATATAATCTACAAGAATTCCTGCATAATAAGCCCGCGTGCCACACCTAATTATAGGAAAAGAAAAAGCAGGAAATCCATCATCATCATCGTCTGAATCTGTTGTTAACAAGTCATCCTCAGGAAAGGATGCAGAAAAAACTGCTACAGGCAGTGGCACAGACAGTGAAACTTTTACTTTCGCTTTCGTGGCTCCTGGTGCAGTTACTCTTAGAGAATTGAAATCCTTCTGTAACTGATCAGTCCTTCCTGACAATTGTTTTAAGAGTCTCAGAAGCATCATGCAAAGGTCGTATCGAGTTCTCTGGCTTTAATAATTCCTGTTTATCTTTATCTGATCCTTGACTTCCTTGTCTAAATTTAAATCCTTTATTGAAGGCACAGCTTCATTTGCTCTGTTATTACCCTGTCTTCATAACCTTAAATACAGTAGAAATAACAGCCCAAATAGACCAAAAATGAGTTGGAATCTTTTGACCCTGCCTGACAGCTTTTTCCATGTTAGCATTCACTCTAGTCCAAACGTCAGAATCTATGGGACCCTCATCAGGAACCAAGGATTATACTCTCTTGCTGTCTCTACACACAATTCTAAATCAGTCTGAGAGATACAAATTCCCTGCACTTTTAAAAGATGTTTAAGCATAGCAAGATGGGGAGAACATTTACCTTGTCCTATTTCCCTGTAATAAAATATACTTACCTTGTCTGACCATCCTGAATCACTTTCAGGGTCCCTGTTCAAGTGTCAAGTGTCAGCGTCTAGTGTGTTGGGGAGCCTGGGTATTGGTCACGAAAGAACCGTGGACACAGGGGATGCAGAGCAAAGGCAGAAGTAACTGCATACTGCCACAAACTTTATTAAGCCTTACATAGATAAAAACATGCATTCCCTCAAGTTCTCTTTGGTAAGCTAAAAACATAAAATCTTTATTCCCATAATACTAGGAATATAGGCAAGACTAAGCAAATGCTTCTTCTTAAAACATTTAATTAACAAATCACTCCAGTACTTATTAACTCAGAGAGCTGCTTCCACAAAGACAGATCAAAGCAGAACATAGCTGAGGCCAAGGGAGAAAAACATTTTCTTCTCAAGGGCAGCATTCTAGCCCTCCTTGCACCTTTCACCAATCCTTACTTGATCCTGCCTGGGAGCTGCATCTCCATGTCTCCACATCCTATCACTTAGGAAGGAGAGGCAAAAGAATCAGAAGTTTAAGGTCATATTAAGTTCAAGGACTCCATGAGATCCAGTATTAAAAAGGAAAAAATCAAGAATGGGACTGAAACCAACAAAATAATCTAAGTTGTGGGGAAAACGTCTAAACTGGTTTTCATCTTTTGGTAAAACATTGTAGTAATGTTTACTTCTTTACAGCTGATACAACACAGATTCAAGAGGTTAAGTAACTTGCCTAGATCACCTAGTCAATACTTAAAGGAGCCAGTCTAAATCTAAAGCTCATCACTTGTTTCTGAACACTCAGGTTGATTGTCCTCCAGTATCTATCATGCTAAAACTTAGAACAAAACTTTATGGTAATCACAAAGTTCTAGCTGTCCACATGCTGTTACCAGTTGTGCATAGGTTTCTCCTTAATACAGAGGAGCGATCACCTGGTTTCTTTATAATACATATAAACAAATAGATGCTGACACATGAAACGCATACACCATTATACATAGTAATAAAAGTCCCCACAGACTGAGAGGACAGAAACCAATTGCTTAGCTAAAACACTGTTACCCTAGGGGAAAAAACAAGACACAATGGATTCTGGAAATTGCAAGAGTTCAAGGCTTTTTCTTCCTAAACATCATAATGAACAAAATTTTTCAGACACAAAATAGTTTTGTAACATGTTAAAATTATAGTAACTGGAGCTATAAAAATAAAGTGAGAATTTCTGTAATAAAAACATTAAATGCCTTTCTGTGGGGAGTTAGTTCAGTCAGAACAAGAAGAATGTCATAGGAACATCTGTCATCCAGGAGTTGACAGCACAGGTCTTCAGTGTACCATTCCAATCCTGCTGTGAGCAGTGTGTTTCTTAGATGTCATTCTATCAACAGCACCATTACTACTTCAGCATGATTAAATTTATCTCTCAGGTCACGGGATTTTCACACACATAAATATAACTCTATAGGCACTAAGTAAAATATAACTTACTCAAAGCTAGATTCAAGTTTCTCAAAGTTCCTGTCTAACTGCAATAAAAAGTTACTAAGGAACAACACTTCCCTAAGAATACCCACTAGAATACTTGGACCCTACAGACTTTAATCAAATTGATGATTCTGTAATTCAATCAACTTTGTAAATTCTAGGATAACCTAAAATATTTTACTTGAATTTTAAATATTTTACTTGAATTATATCTGAGTTGATTTTCCAAACTTACAAGATTCTGTGCACATTTACTTACACACACACACACACACACACACACACACACACACACACACACAAGACTCAGTAATAATGCATGGATTCAAGGAACACCCTTTGTATCTAGAGAAGAAAACTAGAACAAGAAGCCCTGATTCAAAAAGAGTTCAAAGAATTCAAAGACAAACTACTGTATTGAGAATGAGGGGCCAGATCCTTGTGGCTCCTGTTCTGATGAAAGCCAAATTCAACTCTATGCAAGTGGCAGATCCAAGACCACCAGATGAGAGACTGATTAAGTGAAGGCTGCCCATTCTCACCTACTGCTGAAAAAGAGATGCAAACTGTCCAGCAATGGACTAAGGAGAAGGAGAAGAGCAGCCCTAAAGCTCTGAGCAGCATCAATGGGGAGGAAAAGAAAACTTTTCTGCAGCTGGAACACTTCTCTATGCAGAGACAATAAAGGACACTCATTCTTGTGTTTGAGATAGTTTATACTTAAGAGCACAGGTCATTCAAAAAGAAGTTATTTTAGAAAACACTTAAATTCTGCAGATTCAGAAAAAAAAAAAAAAAGCCAGCTGAGCAATTGATGGTCTTCAATACTAAAACATGAAGTCATTTCACTGATGGTCTATGAATGAGTGAAAAGAAGAAGAAAACTAGCAAATTCTCTTGAGTTGGGCTGAAATAGAAAGAAACATCCAAGACACTACTACTATTTATCCCTATGTCCTAAAAGCTAATACATCTCTGATAATCAATAAAAGTTAATCACTGCCACAAAAGGAAAATAAGAGGCAATAGCCACTTAAAAAAATATAAAGGACTCAGGTTAATTCTCATATCCAGTATATTCTTCTAAATTAAAATTAGCCAATTCTGTTAGACTCAAACACCACCTTAGGAACACAATGGAATTTGTTTTCTCTCTCTCTCTCTCTCTCTCTCTCTCTCTCTCTCTCTCCTCCCTCCTTCTCTCTCTCTCTCTCTCTCTCTCTTGTTCTCTCACTCTCTCACTCTCTCGCTCTCTCGCTCTCTCGCTCTCTCACTCTCTTGCTATTTATACTCATCCTCTCCCTGGTCCAAGCTCTGCTTTGCTCCTCCCCTCCCCCAATCTTGTCCCTATGTACATTCCCCTTTAATAAATTATCTATTTGTTGTCCTGGATCTTTTACATGTTCTTTCTGAAAACAGGAGCCATGTTTCTAATATTCTCATGATTAGCTAACATATACATCTGCATCTACACAATATTCTAAACTCTTCTAATCTCAATCTGTAAGATACAGGAGTAAGAAATGCAACAAAGCACAAATGGTTTGCATATCAATATCTACCTTTTCTAGGTATGATGAACTTGATTGTTTTCTATTCTAGCCTAACTTTTAAATGTTGGTTAGATTTCATGTATTGATTTTTTTAAAAAGATTTATTTAATATATGTGAGTACACTGCAGCTGTCTTCAGACACACCAGAAGAGGGCATCAGATCCTATTACAGATGATTGTGAGCCACCATGTGGTTTCTGGGAATTGAACTTAGGACCTCTGGAAGGGCACTCAGTGTTCTTAACCTCCCCGTTAGAGAGCCATCTCTCCAGCCCTTGATGTTTTTTTAAACTATTACACTCAACTGGATGCAAAAGAACAAGCTTTATACACAATTTCCTGGCAGTAAGTAAGATTTGAGTAGCACAAAGTGCCAAGTTTGGTTCTTTTGCCCTAAAGCAGACTGGACTTACTATGTAATGGTAATCAAGTCCTAAGATTTATGGGATAGTTCATAAAGTTTCCAACACATTATAGTATTTATTCACACTGCTATAGTAAAGTATGCCTTGTTTCCATATGAAATACTTCTAAAATTTGTAAAATGTAAGCCTTGCATCCTGTTCTCATTCACAGAGCACTATTATTTTAACAGTTTACTAACCAAGTGATCAATTCTGCAAGTCGTTACAGTAACCAATATTATTTGTCAACTCCCTCAGGAAGAAGTGGGGGACAGGAAGAAGGGAGAAAAATGGTACAACAGCAAACTATCACTTACACTTATGGAGTATTTCTGGAACATGTCAACACTGGTTCAGATTAACCACGTCCATTCTTAAAACAGAATGTTTCACGACTAGTGTAAAAGAAACAAGTGGCCTACCTATATTTTAAACACACTTACAATGATCACAAATGAGCTTATTTTAAAATTAATTTAATCTGTATTCAATGACTATCTTAACAATTCTATATGATAAATATTTCTACTCAGGAAAAGTTAACAGTGAGGAACAGCAAACAGAAAGAACAAATAAAGTATTCTAAAAATCATTCAGTTCTTTCCTTCCAATCAAGCCATCATCACCCCAACTCACACAGGAAAAAAACTGAGAATAAACTTCATAGCTACTCTATGGAAGGTGGTGGTGGAGCACTCTTTGATCCCAGTACTCAGAAGGCAGAGGCAGGCCAATCTCTGGGTTCAAGACCATCCTGGTCTTTACAGAGCAAGTTTCAGGACAGCCAGGGCTACACAGAGAAACCCTGTCTCAGTAATAACATAGTAAACAAACAAACATGATGACTTCTAATAAAAGGAAATGTTTATCTTACAATACCTGCTGATATCCCCTAACAGTAAGTGTAATAATTAGGCTATTCTATGGTGTCACATACAATGTGAGGGAGCTATAAAATCAGTTAATGATAACTTACATGAAATGTTATAAGATCAAGATCAGAAAGTCTAGAAAAGTAATCTGCATACAGGGAATCCTGGCAGATCCTCCTGTTCTGAGTAGTACTATCCTATGACCGCTTTTTAAATAAATTAGCAATTCCTTAACATTCAAATTTCTCATTTCAAAGTAGAATAAAAACAATGTAATGAATAGTGAATATTCTAGTCATCAGTTCCTTGACAGCATCACAACTACTTTTCTTCTATAGCTCCACTATAACTTGACTATAACCACTACTGGCATCAAAACTCTTCTTATAGAAACAAAAACAGAAACCTGGCCCACAGGTCAGTCAAGGGTCTTCGAGGCAGAGAGTGGGAATTGAGGGGCAAGAGATGCGAAGAATGGAGACAAGACAGGGTGTCTGATCAAGTTTCCTTTATTGAAAGGCAATTATGGGTATATAAACACAAGCAAGAGCTGGGCAGTGGTGGCGCGTGCCTTTAATCCCAGCACTTGGGAGGCAGAGGCAGGCGGATTTCTGAGTTTTTAGGCCAGCCTGGTCTACAGAGTGAGTTCCAGGACAGTCAGGGCTACACAGAAAAACCCTGTCTCGAAAATCTAAAAAAAAAAAAAAAAAAAAAAAAAAAACCTAAAAAGAAAAACAAGCAACAACAACAACAAAAGAAAAAACACAAGCAAGGGAGTGCAGCTGGAGACACTTAACCACTAGTGCCTTGCAGCTGGGGGCACTAAACCATATAAGTCCAGGAAATGTCTGAGAAAAAACATGATGTTTATCAGAGTGTGCTCAGCTATTGTGGGCTGTTTGCAAAAGCATCATGTTAGAAAAACAAGTCTCTTGTCAGGGTGGAAAAATATCAATCTGCAAATGTATGGCCAGAAGTGGCTGCAAAGATGACAGCAGCTTTCTGCTAGGAGTTGGCTCCCAACAGAAACCATAATCTTTCCAACAACTTAAAAATCAAAGAAAGGCTTTCAAACTTTACTAACTATAAGTAGAAATCTTTTCAAGAATTTAACAATCAAAGGAAGGAAAGACTTTCAAGTCTTGCTGGCTGTAACTAGACAATATACATTATTAAACTCAGAGGTGACCTCTGGTCTTATGGTGTTTTTATCCCTCTGGTCCAGCACTCACTGACTTCATCTCTTCTTCCTCTCTCCTACTCTACTTTTCTTCCTCAGCACTAAACCCAAGAAATGCTGTAAAAGAAAAGCAACATGCTTGACTTGGAATAGTCAAGTTTTCTTGCTGTGGTACTGTTAAGAACAAAGCATTACCTGTACCACTACAGAAATGAAATGGACCATAGCTTGGAATCAAATGAAATTAGTGGAGCTATACACACAAAATCTTGACTGCATGTTTGAAAGTAACCAGTCATCCCTAGCAAAAATATGGAGCAACTAGGTGGTACTTCCAATAATGCAAATGCCAAACACAAATATTGAACATGTAATATGGAATGTTTAACTACACTGTTCTGTTTCTATTACTGGGTCTTTTAAAAACGTAAAAACAATACTTTTGAATGACTAAAATCAAACAAAAAATGACATCTTGAAGCAAATCTAAATTATAAAATTTAGCCTTAATAATACTCCTATAAATTTCCATCCCCAAAAGTTAATAATTCACTAAAAATTTAAAGTGAAGTCAATTCACAATCTGAAAACCTAATCTAGCTATTTTTTTTTTTACATTTTTGCAATGTAAATGATAGAGAACATTTCCCAAAATGTAGTGATAGACTTATAAATGAAGAAGAAATGACTCATTGCAAACGAAAAGATACTATCATGCTTAATCTAAGATCCTCAATAGCTCAAAGACAGTAATATATATATATATATATATATATATATATATATATTTATGATATATCTCTACAACACTTCCACTTGTAATTCTTATGAAGGGAAGAGCATGCCAGAGGCTTAAGAGCCTAAAGTACACAAAATAATTCCTTAAAAGTTCTATTCCCACTTCCCCCGGAAGAGCACACCAACTGGTCATCCGAAACCTAACGCTCATCCCTAAAAACATAAATACAAATAACATTATAAAGACTAAGCATGCTGTATTTATATGTTAAGTGTGTGTGTATATGTGTGTGTGTGTGTGTGTGTGTGTGTGTGTGTAAAACAATTAATGAAAACAGAAGCCATGAATTTGAAAGTGGGTTATAGAAGGGTTTGGAAGGAAGAAAAGAAGAGCAAATGATGTAACTATTATAATATTTAAAAAGATATATATTTTTTAATTTTAAACTTTTGGAGTTGAAGAGATGATTTGGTAGCTTAGCGGGCAAATGGTTCTTCCAGAGGACCTGAGTTTGATTCCCAGCAGCTAGTCAGGCACCTTACAACCACCAGCATCCAGCTCCAAGAGGATCAGATGTCTGGGGCCTCCTCAGGAGCTTGCACTAACAGCACATACCTACACCAGAACACACACACACACACACACTTTAAAATAATAAAAATAAACCTTTTCAAAGTGCCAGTAATGGTTTATGAGATTGTAGAGTCTCATCATACCAAATATCAGACAACTAAAAAGGTAAGACATGAAATTATTAATAAGAATAAAGGTGAATTTGGACTGGGGATCGAACTCAATTGGCAGAGTACTTGCCTAGCATATATAAAACCCTTGGTTCAATTCTCAGCACTCTATAATCTGCACATGGTAGTTCACAGTAATGCCAGCACTGGAAAGGTAGAGAGAGAGAGACATGGAAGGATTGGGAGTTCAAGGCCAGCCTCAGTTACATAGTAACTTCAAGATCTACATAAGGCCCTCACTCCAGGAAAAAATTTAAAAAATATAGTGAATGTAGCAAAACATTTGGTTTTTGTTTTACTTTTTAGTATAAGTAAATATGTATGCATGTATGTTTGCAAAGTGTCTTCATAAATATAGAAAAAATACTTAATGGAAGATACATAGGTTTGTTTTAATAAGATGCAAAATACCCCATAGCATAAAACTCCTACCCATCAGGAAGCCATAGAAATGCATTTTCTCTTATACGTTATTTTAAATTATATTTGCCACTGCTATGTACAAAGAATTCTCCTACTGTTTTGCAAATGAATAAGATATTAAATGACAATCATCATCACAGACTACACTATGACTGTGAAGCTGTCATTGAAGGACTCATTCCAACTCTGAGCGTATTGAAACCTTTTTAAGTCTTCAAAAAAGAAAAGCCACAGAATTCCTAAGTTTATGAAATGCTGGATGTAAAATTCCATACGCTTCATAAAATATTGTATTCTGGACAAAAAAGGCAGGTAGATGCAAAGTCAGTGCCAACATAAAAATTACCTACTTTTAGGGGAGAAAGTTGCCTGACAACTGATTTAAGATTTCTTACATTTCCTGCATGATCATGGCAAACTGCTTTGTGAAATCATCCCATTCACATGTGGACATTTTTTAAAAACTTTGTAACATTGTGCTACTAGCAATCACTCTTTTAATACTGGAAAATTGAAGAATTAAAATTGCTTCACGTAGGCATTCTTAAAGTGGGAGTTGACCTGAGAAACAAATTTTCAGATTTAAAAACACTACTCATGATGATGATAGAGGACTTTAAGAAGGACATAAAAAACTCCCTTAAAGAAATACAGGAGAAAACAGGTAAACAGGTAGAAGCCCTTAAAGAGGAAACACAAACATTTCTTAAAAATTGCAAGAAAACATAACCAAACAGGTGAAGGAATTAAACAAATCTACCTAAGATCTAAAAATGGAAGCAGAAGCAATAAAGAAATCCCTAAGGGAGACTACTCTGGAGATAGAAACCCTAGGAAAGAGATCAGGAGTCATAGATGCAAGCATCACCAATAGAATACAAGAGATAGAAGAATCTCATGTGCAGAAGACACCACAGAAAACATTGACACAACTGTCAAATAAAATGCAAAATGCAAAAATCTCCTAACCCAAACTTCCAGGAAATCCAAGACACAATGAGAAGATCAAACCAAGGTTAATAGATATAGATGAGAATAAAGATTCCCAACTTAAAGAACCAGTAAATATCTTCAACAAAATTATAGAAGAAAAATTCCCTAATCTAAAGTAAGAGATGCCCATGAACGTACGAGAAACCTACAGAAATCCAAATAGACAAGACCAGAAAAGAAATTCCACCTGTCACATAATAATCAAAACATCAAATGCACAAAACAAAGAAAAAATACTAAAAGCAGTAAGGGAAAAAGGTCAAGTAACATATAAAGGCAGACTTTTCAGATTGTACCAGACTTCTCACCAGAGACTATAAAAGCCAGAAGATCCTGGACTGATATCATACAGACCTTAAGAGAACACACATGCCAGCCCAGACTACTATTCCCAGCAAAACTCTCCATCACTCTAGACGGAGAAAACCAAGATATTCCATGACAAAAGCAAGTTTATACAGTATCTTTCAACAAATCCAACCCTGCAAAGGATAATATAAGGAAAACTCCAACACAAGGAAGAACAGCCTAGAAATAACAAGAAAGTAAATCTACCAATAAACCCCCCAAAAGATAGATACACAGATATAATTCAACTTCTAATAACAAAATAACAGGAAGCAACAATCATTTTTCCTTAATATCTCTCAATATCAATAGACCAATTCTCCAATAAAAAGACGGAGATTAACAGACTGGATATGTTAACAGAACCCAGAATTTTGCTGCATACAGGAAATGCACCTCAGTGACAAAGACAGACACTACCTCAAAGTAAAAAGTTGGAAAACAATTTTCCAAGCAAATGGTCCAAAGAAACAAGCTGGAGTAGCCATTCTAATATCAAATAAAATCGACTTTCAACCAAAAGTAATCAAAAAAGATAAGGAAGGACATTTCATACTCGTCAAAGGAAAAATCTACCAAGATGAACTCTCAATTCTGAACATCTATGCTCCAAATGCAAAGTCACCCACATTCATAAAAGAAACTTTACCAAAGCTCAAAGTACACATTGCACCTCACACAATAATAGTGGAAGACTTCAACACCCCACTCTCAACAATAGACAGATCATGGTAATAGAAACTAAACAGAGACACAGTGAAATAACAGAAGTTATGCACAAAATGGATTTAACAGATATCTATAGAACATTTCATCCTAAAACAAAAGAATATACCTTTTTCTCAGTACTTCATGGTACCTTTGACAAAATAGACCATATAGTTGGTCCAAAACCAGGCGCGAACAGATACAAAAAGATTAAAATAATCCCTTGAATCCTATCAGATCACCATGGACTAAGGCTGGTTTTCATTAATAAAAATAACAATGGAAAACTCACATACACATGGAAAGTGAACAACGCTCTATTCAATGATAACTTGGTCAAGGAAGAGATAAAGAAAGAAATTAAAGACTTTCTAGAATTTAATGAAAATGAAGGCTCTTCAGACCAAAACTTATGGGATGCAATGAAAGCAGTGCTAAGAGGAAAACTCATAGCTCTAAGTGCCTACAAAAGGAAACTGGAGAGAACATACACTAGCAACTTGACAGCACATGTGAAAGTTCTAGAACAAAATGAAGCAAATACACCCAAGATGAGTAGACAGCAGGAAATAATCAAACTCAGGGCTGAAATCAACCAAGTAGAAACAAAAAGACCTATACAAAGAATCAATCAAAAAACCAGGAGCTTGTTCTTTGAGAAAATCAACAAGATAGATAAACCTTTAGCCAGACTAACCAGAGGGCACAGAGACAGTAACTAAATTAATAAAATCAGAACTGTAAAGGAAGACATAACAACAGAAACTGAGGAAATTAAAAAAAAAAATCATCAGATCCTACTACAAAAGCCTATACTCAACAAAACTGGAAAGTCTGGATGAAATGGACAATTTTCTAGACAGATACCAGGTACCAAAGTTAATTCAGGATCAGATTAACTATCTAAATAGTCTTATAACCCCTAAAGAAATAGTAGTCATTAAAAGTCTCCCCACCAAAAAAAGCCCAGGACCAGATGGTTTTAGTGCAGAATTCTATCAGACCTTCGAAGACCTAATACCAATACTCTTCAAACTATTCCACAAAATAAAAATAGAAGGAACACTATGCAGTTTATTTTATGAAGCAACAATTAGGCTCATACTTAAGCCACACAAAGGCACAACAAAGAAAGAGAACTTCAGACCAATCTCCCTTATGAATATTGATGCAAAATTACTCAATAAAATTCTCATTGATCAGTAGTAAAATGGCCATGTTACCAAATGCAATCTACAGATTCAATGCAATTCCCATTAAAATTGAAATGCAATTCCTTACAGACTTTGAAAGTGTAATTCTCAACTTCACATGAAAAAAATAAAAAATTCAGGATAGGTTAAACAGTCTTGAAAATAAAAAAACATGTGGAGGTATCATCCCACCCCATTTCAAGCAGTACTACAGAGATACTGTAACAAAAACTGCATGGTATTGACATATAAACAGTTTGAAAATTGAATCAAATTGAAGACCCTGAAACAAACTTACACACCTATGAACATTTGATTTTGGTAAGCCAAAACTATATAAAAAGGAAAAAGGAAGCATCTTCAACAAATGATGCTGGTGTAACTGCATGTAGAAGAATGTGAATAGATCTATATCTATTACCCTGCATAAAAATCAAGTCAACATGGATCAATGACCTCAACATAAAACTGGATACAGTAAATCTGCTAGAAGAGAACATGGGAAATAGACTTGAACTTATTATTACAGAGACATTTCCTAAACAGAATACCAGTAGCTCAGGCCCCATGACAAAAAAAAAAATTAATAAATAGGACCTCATGGAACTAAAACTTCTATAAGGCAAAAAAACACGGTCAATAGAACAAAATAGCAGCCTAAAGAATGGGAAAAGATTTTCAACAACCCTACATTTGACAGAGGGCTAATATCCAAAATATGTAAAGAACTCAAGAAATTAGACAACAACAACATAAATAACCAAATTTAATAATGGGGTACAGAGCTAAACAGAATTCTCAATAGAGTCATTTCTAAAGGTCTAGAAGCACTTAAAGAAATGTTCAACAGCCTTAGTCATTAGGAAAATAAAAATCAGAACTACTCTAAGATTTCATCTTACACTCTTCAGAATGGCTAGGATCAAGCACTGAATTGACAGCACATAATGTTGAGGATGTGGAGCAAGGGAAACCCTCCTCCACTGCTGGTACCAACTTGTACAACCACTTGGCAATTGATTTGGCAGTGTCTCAGAAAACTGGAGACAGTTTTACCTCATCTTCCAGCTACACAATACCTGAGTATATACACAAAAAATGCTCTACCATACCACAAGGACACTTGCTGAACGCTATTCATTGCAGCTTCAGCTTTATCCAGAAGTCTAGATGTATCTCAACCAAACAATGTATAAAGAAATTGTGGTACCTTTACACAATGCAATACTACTCAGCTATTAAAAACAGGGACATCATGAAATTTTCAGGCAAATAGATGGAACTATAAAATGTCACCTGAGTAAGGTAATAAAGACCCAGATAAACACATATGATATGTACTTACTTATAACTGGATATTACAATAAATTAATAGATAATCATGCTACTATCTACAGACTGGAAGAAGCTAAGTCATAAGGAGGGCCTCAGGGAGGATATTTGAATCTTGCACATTAGAAATGCTTGGAGAGTGTCGACTGGATGGGAGAGGGGATGGGTAAATAAAAGGATGTGGGGATCAGGTATAGGAAAAGAGGGGGCTCAGACAGAAGGAAATCGGTGGGGGAGGGACATGTCTGGGACAAACTGGAAAACTGGGATTTGAGAAGCTTCTGGAAGGATTTTGGGGGACTCTAGCTTAAACGCCTAGCAGTGGGGACTATAAAGCTTGAAGTGGCCACCTCCTGTAGCCAGGCATATCTTATAGTGAAGGGAGGGGGACACCAACTCAGCCACAAACCCTTTACTCAATGTTCAGGCAAGTTGTGCAGGTATATTTTGAGCAGAAATTGAAGGAATAGCCAATCAATGACTGACCCAATGTGAGAAATTTGAGACCTACCCCAAGGGAGAGTGCCACCCTCTGGCACTATTAACGAAAGTCTTCCATGCTTGTAGACAGGAGCCTAGCACTAACTGTCTTGTAAGAGGCTTCATCCAACAGCTGATGGAAACATACAGAAACACACACCAACCATTAGGCAGAACTAAGGGAGACTTGAGGGAGAGTCAAGGGAGGAAAATATTGAGGGAAACAAAAGGTTTAAGGATACCACAAGAACTACAGAGCTAATTAACTTGGGCCTGTGAGTGCTCACAGAGACTGAACCACCAACCAAAGAGAATGTATGTGCTGGATCTTGGCCCTCTACATATATGTAGCAGATGTACAGCTGGCTGTCTCTGACTTGGACTCTTTTGCCGGCCTTTGGCTCCCTTTCCCCAGCTGAACTGCTTTGACTGGCCTTAGTGGAAGAGGAGTGCTTAGTTTGATGTGACTTAATGTTCCAGGGCAGGTTGGTCGAAGAAAAGGAGTGAATTCTCCTTATCCTTGGAGAAAAGGATGGGATGAGGGAAGAGAGAGAGACTCAGAAAAGCAGAGGGAAGGGGTGTAATGTGGTTAAATAAATTAATTCATTAAAATATCAATCAAATTCATTTTTTTTTAACAAAAAGATCAGCACTATTTGAGTTCTTTAATTGTCTAGATTTTTTCATTAACTTCTATCTATCTATCTATCTATCTATCTATCTATCTATCTATCTATCTACCTATCTATCTATAACTGAATATTATATAGAAACTTATTGACCGATGATGCTATAAATTTAGCTTATTCTCATGTATTAAAATAATTCACAATTTTCTTTATAAATGTGAGTGAAGCATTTCTTGGTGTACCAAAACCCACTAACAACAGCTTTACAAGGTTGCCTCTGTAGATGTAGATTAAATTGAAGCCTGAAAAAAAATCCTCAGAAGCCCATTAGACATAAAATGAATTCAGAACAAACAACAAAGGGGAAGTTCCTAATATTCATAAAATTTCTCCTAACACCATTCGTTTAGTACAAGTACCTGGGAAATCAATGAATCTCCAGATAAACTGAATATAAATAAAATATTTTCTTTTGTTATTTTTCAGTGTAGTATATAAACAGAACAGAAGTCATTCCAAATTTTAACATGGATGAAAAAAAAGAAGAATCGGGGAAAATACTGAGAAGTGTACATATTGATAAATCAATTGAACAATGTCATAATAATAGGTATTGGAAATATGTGATGAAAATCTAATAAGAATAATAGTTCATTTTTATTTTTGTTATTCTCAGAAGGCAAGAAGTATTCAGACTAAATTGATTCCTATTTTGATGGATTATATTATGCAGTTAACTAATAAACAAGGTGACTAACACAAATAAGCTATTTTCAATTAGGTAACAAAATTGAGGCTGTAGAATCATGCAACAACCTCAGTCTACACTACAAACAGATAGAAGTGTGGAATCATTGTCACTTTATTAAAGGAATATCATCCATATCAACATGATCATGTAATGATCAAATTAAGTAATTAACACCCAAGAAATACCAGATAAGCAACTCCCTTTAAGTCATTTATCTTGAGTGCTAATTTATCTCAGTCATTCTTTCTACCACTAAATCATATTCGGTTTACTGAAAATAGCCTAGTAATCCACTTCTAAGAACAAGGACACTACAGATTGCTGTAGAAAAAGTAGAGTAATGTATGGGTTCTGTCCAAAACTTTGGCTTCCACAAGCCTGTTTCTGAAGACTAAATCTGCTTCCTCTCTCCCTATCCTGGCCAGGTACTGTGAGATAAACTTTCTCAGATATTGAAAATTGTCTTCATCTGGGATTTTCAACAGTACTAATTTTTGTACTGTGAGATGAACATTTTTAGATGTTGTAAAATGTCTACATATGCTACTTTCAATAATTTTAACAAATGTGAATAGTAGAATGGAATTCAAGTTTATTCAAAGATTTAAGCTTAATTGAAGGTTCCATAGATATGCATGATTACAAGCTTGGGTATATTAAAACCAGCATGAAAACTGTTATAGATATTAAAAGTGTAGAAAATAGTATATCTTTGCATCCTAAATATATAATAGGAATTAGCTATTATGATAAAGATGATTATGAATTTTAGAAAGAAATTTAATGTGTAAAAATTAAGAAAAAACATTTTATGTAAAGTTATCTATTTAACTTCATAAATATCTGTGCTTCAGAAAAACATTCTATCTGGATTTCATGAAAAAAAAAAAACAACCCTTTACCTGTGAACTTCTGTGTATTATGCAAATGGGATTTGCCACTCTCTGCCAGCTTTTGTCTCTTGGACAGCATTACTATTCCCTGATTTTGCATGTAGAATAAATTTTATTAATTTATACCAAGTTCTCTCTGTCATTACACTTACATTATCAATTTTCAGCTTCACCATGGTCAAGATGTAACTTTATTCTAGGTACAAAGTACAGCTATGATCTTTTTTTATTATTTTATTGGTTATTTTATTTATTTACATTTCAAATGTTATCATTTTTCCCAGTTAAACCACCTATCCTCTCCCCTGTTCCCCAAGTTTTTATGAGGTGCCCCCCAACCCCAGTCACTTCAATGCCCTATTACTCCCCGACACTGGGTCATCGAGCCTCCACAGAACCACTCTTTGCCCTGCATTTCCTTTAGAAAGGATTAATTCTGGTTATATTTTTGCAATGGGTGATTAGCCCAATTCCTCAACCAGGGCCCTAACCTCTGGATATGGTTGCTACAGGTTCTCTCTCCCTTCGTTAGATATTTCAGCTAATGTCATCCCTGTTTGGTCCTGGAGCCTCTTGTATTTCTTCTGCGATTTTCTAGTGGATACCTCCAATTCCCATACTCAATGTAACACACCTCTGTTCAATTTCCTGACCCTCTGTACTCCCCCTACTCCCACACCTGATCCTGCCCCTTTTCCCCTTCTCCTCCTCTTATGCCTTAACAAAGCATTGCAGACACTGCTCTGTTCACTGTCCATGTCTTCATTATGCCACTTATTGTGAGATTTTGTTGTGAACAACAGAAACTATCTGACAACGACAAATCACTAAAGAAGACTCATGTACTAGCTTCAAACCCATACAAAGCATGGTCTCCACTGAGTATTTTCTCTTTGCCTACTGACTGCACAGCCTGGATTGATGTAGAACAATGACCACTCATTGGTCCTTGGAACAGCCGCCCAGCGCTCTTGTTGTTGCGTAAATAGAGCTGTTAATAAGTGCTAAATTCACATGCACTTAAGTTGCAGTAACCTTGTATTAAAGTCCTTGCAAAGCAACTCATTTGAACCCAGTAACTGCAGCTACTAGAGCTAGAAAAGGCATGCAAGCTAGAGTGATCTCTGTAGACATGCGTTTGGATTGGGGCATAGCCCTTTGGACAGCGCAGGGCTCATAGCACCTTGAACGACCCGTCCAACATAATTCTGTTTTGTAGCTGAAAGCATCCAATGAAGTATGCTTTTTAGACTGTATATAAGTCCTAGCGTAAATCAACTCATTGTGAATAATCCTAGCTAACTGCAGCTATGGAATACCTCGAACAGTGCAGCACTGAAGGCTGACAAATCTCTGTTAAGACTGCATGTTTGATGTGGCAAAGGCCTTGGAATTGCGGCATTAGCATGTTGCTAAGAGCACGTCCAAATAATTGCTTTTAGAGCTGACCAACACTCTGCTGTTATGCAGTAACCTTGAGATCCTTGAAAGCAACTAGTATGTAAGTCCTTGCAAACTGCAACGCTTATGGAAGCTGAAAACTGGCATGCCTTAGGAAGGCTGAAACATGAGAATGCAGTTTGATTGGCTGTGCCTTGAACAGCCTGCTAGGCTGCTAGCATTGGCCTTGGTAACAGACCCGTCCTAAGTTGTGCTTTAGGACTCAAATAAGTCTCTAAGTGTTTAAGTTGCAAAACACTTGAGTGTATCCTGAACGAATTCAATCTGTAAACAACTCTGATCCCCGTAACTGCAGCTACTAGAAGGCGAAAACAGGCATGCAGCTTAGAGGTGACTCTCTGTTAAGACATGCTGTTTGTTGGGGCATAGGCCCTTGGAAAGCGCCAGGCCTCTAGCATTGTTTGCTATAGGACGTCCAAATAAGTTGCTGTTTAGAGCTGAAAAGCACTCTAGAGGGTATGCAGTAACTTTGTATGTAAGTCCTTGCAAAGAACTCATTTGAATACCCAGCTAACTGCAGCTACTAGGAAGGCTGAAAACATGGCATGCAGCTTAGAGGTGACGTCTCTGTTAAGACATGCTGTTTGGATTGGGCATAGGCCCTTGGAACAGCGCCCAGGCCTCTAGCATTGTTTGCTATAGGACGTCCAAATAGTTGCTGTTTTAGAGCTGAAAAGCACTCTAGAGGGTAATGCAGTAACTTGTATGTAAGTCCTTGCAAAGCAACTCATTGTGAATACCCCAGCTAACTGCAGCTACTAGGAAGGCTGAAAACATGGCATGCAGCTTAGAGGTGACGTCTCTGTTAAGACATGCTGTTTGGATTGGGGCATAGGCCCTTGGAACAGCCGCCCAGGCCTCTAGCATTGTTTGCTATAGGACGTCCAAATAAGTTGCTGTTTTAGAGCTGAAAAGCACTCTAGAGGGTAATGCAGTAACCTTGTATGTAAGTCCTTGCAAAGCAACTCATTGTGAATACCCCAGCTAACTGCAGCTACTAGGAAGGCTGAAAACATGGCATGCAGCTTAGAGGTGACGTCTCTGTTAAGACATGCTGTTTGGATTGGGGCATAGGCCCTTGGAACACCGCCCAGGCCTCTAGCATTGTTTGCTATAGGACGTCCAAATAAGTTGCTGTTTTAGAGCTGAAAAGCACTCTAGAGGTATGCAGAAACCCTTGTATTAAGTCCTTGCAAAGCAACTCATTTGAATACCCCAGCTAACTGCAGCTACTAGGAAGGCTGAAAACAGGCATGCAGCTTAGAGGTGACTGTCTCTGTTAAGACATGCTGTTTGGATTGATAGCCTTGAACACCAGGCCTTAGCTTTTGCTATAGGCGCAAAAATGGTCTTTAGAGCTGAACCTTAGAAGTTGCATACTTAGTGTCCGCAGCCTCTAGCATTTTGAATAGCCCCATAATGCATGTATAGAGCTGAAAAAGCACTCAGGTTAGGGTAACTTGTTAGAATGTTTTGCAATGACTCTTGGAATCCAGCACGCCAGCTCTAGATGCTAAGCTATGCAGCCAAAGTGTGTTTTAGAGTGAAAGACCTCTAGGTAAGCATGTCCTTTGATGGCTAGTCCTTGAAAGCGCATCAGTCTTAGATTCCGCTACTAAGTACTCCAAAGAAGTTGCTGATTTAGAGCTGAAACACTTAGAGGTAATGCTTGTAAACCTGTTGAGATTGGGGCATAGGCCTTGGAACAGCCCCAGACTGCAGTTGCTATAAGGCAATCCAAATGAGCTTAGGTGTAGCTAGTTAAGACAAGGTGTTTGCGATAACTTGATAAGCCCTTGCAAAGCAAGCCCAGTTCTAGAATGTTGCTAAGGCCCCAAAAAAGTTGCTGTTTTGAAGCTGAAAAGCACTCTAGAGGTAATCGTACTTGTAAGATCATAGTCTGTTTAAGCAATGCATAGCTTGAATACCGCACTCAGCCCTACTAGCATGTTGCTGAAAGACTCGCAGAAGTTGAGTGACCTGATTAAGACTCTGAGTTGCATCTTGGATGTAGTCCTTGCAAAGCAACCATGGACTACCAGCTATTGCTAGCTATAGGAAGTCCAAATAAGTGCATGCAGTTTAGAGTGAAAGCCTTTAAGAGGTATCGATTGGAGTAAGTCCTTGAAAGCAACCAGCTTGAATGTTCTAACATGGCAGTCTCAATAGATGCGTTTTAAGAGCTGAAAAGCAGCTAGAGGTACAGTACTCTTAGTTAAGTCCTTGCAAATTTGCTAGCCTTAACAGCCTCAGCCTCTAGCATTGTTGCAAAGGACGTCCAAATACAGTTGCAGGTTAGAGCTGAAAAGCACTCTAGAGGTATGCAGTAAGCCCTTGTATGTAACAGTCCTTGCAAATCAACTCATTGTGAATACCCCACAATAGTTCGTTATTAGGCTAAACAGCATAGTAGAGGTGCAGTACTTGTTAAGAAGTCTTGCAAAGCAACTATCTGTGAACCCAGCACCAGCCTCTAGAATTGTTGAATAAGGATGCATAAGTTGCGTTTAGAGCTACTAAAGCACTCTAGAGTGTAATGCAGTAACTTGTATGTAAGTCCTTGAAAGCAACTCATTGTTGATACCCCAGCTAACTGCAGCTACTAGGAAGGCTGAAAACAGGCATGCAGCTTAGAGGTGACGTCTCTGTTAAGACATGCTGTTTGGATTGGGGCATAGGCCTTGGAAAGCGCCCAGGCCTCTAGATTGTTTGCTATAGGACGTCCAAATAAGTTGCTGTTTTAGAGCTGAAAAGCACTCTAGAGGGTAATGCAGTAACCTTGTATGTAAGTTCCTTGCAAAGCAACTCATTTGAATACCCAGTAACTGCAGCTACTAGGAAGGTGAAACATGGCATGCAGCTTAGAGGTGACGTCTCTGTTAAGACATGCTGTTTGGATTGGGGCTAGGCCCTTGGAAAGGCCCAGGCCTCTAGCATTGTTTGCTATAGGACGTCCAAATAAGTTGCTGTTTTAGAGCTGAAAAGCACTCTAGAGGGTAATGCAGTAACTTGTATGTAAGTCCTTGCAAAGCAACTCATTGTGAATACCCCAGCTAACTGCAGCTACTAGGAAGGCTGAAAACCGGTATGCAGCTTAGAGGTGACGTCTTCTGTTAAGACATGCTGTTTGGATTGGGGCATAGGCCCTTGAAAGCCGCCCAGGCCTTAGCATTGTTTGCTATAGGACTCCAAATAAGTTGCTGTTTTAGAGCTGAAAAGCACTCTAGAGTGGTAATGCCAGTAACTTGTATGGAAGTCTTGCAAAGCAACTACATTGTGAATACCAGCTAACTGCATGGGTACTTAGGAAGCAGAAAACATCTGCATGTGCTTAGAGGACGTCTCTTTAAGAATGCTGTTTTGGAATTGGGGATAGGCCTTGGAAATAGCCCAGGCATTAACATTGTTTGCTATAGGACTCCAATAAGTTGCTGTTTTAGAGCTGAAAAGCACTCTAGAGGGTATGCAGTAACTTGTATTAAGTCCTTGCAAAGCAACTCATTTGAATACCCAGCTAACTGCAGCTACTAGGAAGGCTGAAAAACGGATGCAGTTAGAGGTGACTCTCTGTTAAGACATGCTGTTTGGATTGGGGCTAGCTTTGCTTTAAGATCAAATATGCTGTTTAGGAATTGGGCAATAGGCCCTTGGATAATACAGCTCCAGACCCAGGCTCTACATGTTGCTATGAGTCACATTGGAATACCCAGCTACGCAGTACTAGGAAGGCTGAAAAGGCAGCAGTTAAGTGATCTCTTTAGACATGCGTTTGGTTTGGGGATAGGCCTAACACGAGCTAGATTTGCATAGGGTCCAATAATTGCTGTTTTAGAGCTGAAAAGCACTCAGAGGGTAAGCAACTCTGTTAAAGTCCTTTGCAAGCAATCTTGAATACCCAGCCGCAGCTTAGGAGGCTGAAAACGTCATGCGCTTAGAGGTACATCTCTGTAAGACATCTGTTTATTGGTAGCCTTGAAACAACCAGGCTCCAGATTGTTGCTATAGGAGTCAAAAATTGCTTTTAGAGTGAACACTTAGAGATGCTGTTGACTGGTTGTAGTCTTGCAAAGCACCATTGAATACCAGCTAAGCAGCATAGGAGCTGAAAGGAGCAGCTTAGAGGTGGTCCTGTTAAGACATGCTTTGGATTGGGATAGCCCTTGGAAAGCGCACAGGCCCTGCATTGTTTGCTATAGGACGTCCAAAAAGTTGCTGTTTTAGAGCTGAAAAGCACTCTAGAGGGTAATGCAGTAACTTGTATGTAAGTCCTTGCAAAGCAACTCATTGTGAATACCCAGCTAACTGCAGCTACTAGGAAGGCTGAAAACAGGATGCAGCTTAGAGGTGACGTCTCTGTTAAGACATGCTGTTTGGATTGGGGCATAGGCCCTTGGAAAGCCGCCCAGGCCTCTAGCATTGTTTGCTATAGGACGTCCAAATAAGTTGCTGTTTTAGAGCTGAAAAGCACTCTAGGGTATGCGTAATTGTATGTAAGTCCTTGCAAAGCAATCATTGAATACCCAGCTAACTGCAGCTACTAGGAAGGCTGAAAACAGGCATGCAGTTAGAGTGACTCTCTTTAAGACATGCTGTTTGGATTGGGATAGGCCCTTGGAAAGCCGCCCAGGCCTTAGCATTGTTTGCTATAGGACGTCCAAATAAGTTGCTGTTTAGAGTGAAAGCACTCTAGAGGGTATGCATAACTTGTATTAAGTCCTTGAACAATCATTTGAATACCCCAGCTAACTGCAGCTACTAGGAAGGCTGAAAACAGGCATGCAGCTTAGAGGTGACGTCTCTGTTAAGACATGCTGTTTGGATTGGGGCTAGGCCCTTGGAAAGCGCCCAGGCCTCTAGATTGTTTGCTATAGACGTCCAAATAAGTTGCTGTTTTAGAGCTGAAAAGCACTCTAGAGGTAATGCAGTAACTTGTATTAAGTCCTTGCAAAGCAACTCATTGTGAATACCCAGTAACTGCAGCACTATGGAAGGCTGAAAACATGGCATGCAGCTTAGAGGTGACGTCTCTGTTAAGACATGCTGTTTGGATTGGGGCATAGGCCCTTGGAAAGCCCCAGGCCTCTAGCATTGTTTGCTATAGGACGTCCAAATAAGTTGCTGTTTTAGAGCTGAAAAGCACTCTAGAGGGTAATGCAGTAACATTGTATGTAAGTCCTTGCAAAGCAACTCATTGTGAATACCCAGCTAACTGCAGCTACTAGGAAGCGAAAACACGGTATGCAGCTTAGAGGTGACCTCTCTGTTAAGACATGCTGTTTGATTGGGGCATAGGCCCTTGGAATAGCCGCCCAGCCTTAGCATTGTTTGCTATAGGACTCCAAATAAGTTGCTGTTTTAGAGCTGAAAAGCACTCTAGAGGGTAATGCAGTAACTTGTATGTAAGTCCTTGCAAAGCAACTCATTTGAATACCCAGCTAACTGCAGCTACTAGGAAGGCTGAAAACAGGCATGCAGCTTAGAGGTGACTCTCTGTTAAGACATGCTGTTTGGATTGGGGCATAGGCCCTTGGAAAGCCGCCCAGGCCTCTAGCATTGTTTGCTATAGGACGTCCAAATAAGTTGCTGTTTTAGAGCTGAAAGCACTCTAGAGGTAATGCAGTAACTTGTATGTAAGTCCTTGCAAAGCAACTCATTGTGAATACCCCAGCTAACTGCAGCTACTAGGAAGGCTGAAAACAGGATGCAGCTTAGAGGTGACGTCTCTGTTAAGACATGCTGTTTGGATTGGGCCTAGGCCCTTGGAACAGCGCCAGGCCTCTACATTGTTTGCTATAGGAGTCCAAATAAGTTGCTGTTTTAGAGCTGAAAAGCACTTAGAGTAAGCATAACCTTGATGAATCCTGCAAAGCAACTCATTGTGAATACCAGCTAACTGCAGTAGAAGGTGAAAACATGCATGCGTTAGAGTGAGTTGTTAGACATGCTGTTTGGATTGGCATAGTCCCTTGGAACGCAAGGCCTTAGATGTTGCATAGGATCAATAATTGTTTTTAGACTGAAAGCACTCTAGGTAATGCAGTAACTTGTATGTAATCTGAAGCAAACTTTGTGTACCAGTACTCGTAAGAAGCTGAAAAGGGCATGGCTTGGGTGACGTCTCGTAAGATTGTTTGATTGGGCAAAGGCCTTGACAAGCAGCCTCTAGTGTTGTATAGGACTCAAATAAGTCTTTAGACTCAAAACCCTAGAGGTATGAGTAACTGTATTAAGTCCTTGAGCAACTCATTGAATCCCAGTAACTGCAGCTTGGAAGCGAACAGGCTTGCAGCTTAGAGTGACTTCTGTTAAGACATGCTGTTTGATTGATGGGCCCTGAACACCGCAGGCTCTAGCATGTTTGTAAGGACTCAAAAATCTTTTAACAAAGCACTCTAAGGAAGGTAAACATTGATGAGTTGAGGTACTCTTGTAGCAGCTATTGATGGCTAAGGCTGAAAACGCCAGGCTTAGTTGTTTGTTAGACGCAGTTGTGGGTAGCCCGGAAAGCACCAGGGTCTACTTGTTGTAAAGGTCCAAAATCATTTGACCAAGCTAACTGCGCTACAGGAAGGCTGAAAACGGAATCACTTAAGGTACTCTCTGTAAGACATCGGTGGATTGGAAGGCCCTGGAACAGCCGCCCAGCCTAGATTGTTCTTAAGGAGCTTTTGATTGCTGGCTTAGGAAAAGCACCAGTAGTATGCATAACTGTAAACTTGCTTTAGACTATTGATACCGAGGTAACTGACTTAGAAGTCTGAAAAACATCAGTGCACCCTAGGTACTCCTTAAGGCAGATGGATGGGGCTAGGCCTCTTGTAAAGCCGCGTTAGATTGGTGCCTGGACCCCAAAAGCTTGTTTTAAGCTGAAAAGCATCTAGAGTGTATTAGACTGATAAGTCCTTGCAAAGCATCATTGTAATACCAGCTAACATTCAATACTAGAAGGCTGAAAATGCAGCTGATAGAAGGTCTTGTAAGACATGCTGTTGGATTGGGCATAGGCCCTTGGAAAGCGCCAGGCCTCTAGCATTGTTTGCTATAGGACGTCCAAATAAGTTGCTGTTTTAGAGCTGAAAAGCACTCTAGAGGTATGCAGTAACTTGTATTAAGTCCTTGCAAAGCAACTCATTTGAATACCCAGCTAACTGCAGCTACTAGGAAGGCTGAAAACATGGCATGCAGCTTAGAGGTGACGTCTCTGTTAAGACATGCTGTTTGGATTGGGCATAGGCCCTTGGAAAGCAGCCCAGGCCTCTAGCATTGTTTGCTATAGGACGTCCAAATAAGTTGCTGTTTTAGAGCTGAAAAGCACTCTAGAGGTAATGCAGTAACTTGTATGTAAGTCCTTGCAAAGCAACTCATTGTGAATACCCAGCTAACTGCAGCTACTAGGAAGGCTGAAAACACGGTATGCAGCTTAGAGGTGACGTCTCTGTTAAGACATGCTGTTTGGATTGGGGCTAGGCCCTTGGAACAGCCGCCCAGGCCTCTAGCATTGTTTGCTATAGGACGTCCAAATAAGTTGCTGTTTTAGAGCTGAAAAGCACTCTAGAGGGTAATGCAGTAACCTTGTATGTAAGTCCTGCAAAGCAACTCATTTGAATACCCCAGCTAACTGCAGCTACTAGGAAGGCTGAAAACAGGCATGCACTTAGAGGTGACTCTCTGTTAAGACATGCTGTTGGATTGGGGCAGGCCCTTGGAAAGCGCCCAGGCCTAGATTGTTTGCTATAGGACGTCCAAATAAGTTGCTGTTTTAGAGCTGAAAAGCACTCTAGAGGGTAATGCAGTACCTTGTATGTAAGTCCTTGCAAAGCAACTCATTGTGAATACCCAGCTAACTGCAGCTACTAGGAAGGCGAAAACATGGCATGCAGCTTAGAGGTGACTCTCTGTTAAGACATGCTGTTTGGATTGGGGCATAGGCCCTTGGAACAGCCGCCCAGGCCTCTAGCATTGTTGCTATAGGACGTCCAAATAAGTTGCTGTTTTAGAGCTGAAAGCACTCTAGGGGTAATGCAGTAACTTGTATGTAAGTCCTTGCAAAGCAACTCATTTGAATACCCTAGCTAACTGCAGTACTA
This sequence comes from Mastomys natalensis, assembly GCA_021653895.1. Taxonomy (NCBI): domain Eukaryota; kingdom Metazoa; phylum Chordata; class Mammalia; order Rodentia; family Muridae; genus Mastomys; species Mastomys natalensis. The sequence goes on along the minus strand of JAJTUV010003615.1, from coordinate 876 downwards.
GGAAGGCTGAAGAACAGGTATGCAGCTTAGAGGTGACCTCTCTGTTAAGACATGCTGTTTGGATTGGGGCCATAGGCCTTTGGGAATAGCCGCCCAGGCCCTGTAGCATTGTTGCTATAGCATTCCAAATAAGTTGCTGTTTTGGAGCTGAAAAGCACTCTAGAGGGTATGCAGTAACCTTGTATGTAAGTCCTTGCAAAGCAATCATTGTGAATACCCCAGCTAACTGCAGCTACGGAAGCTAAAAGGCTGAAACAAGGAGCTTCAGTTAGAGTGCTTTTTAGATGGCTGTTTGGATGGGGCTAGGCCCTCTTGGACACCGCCAGCTCTAGCATGTTTTGCTATAGACGTCAAATAATTGCTGTTTTAGAGCTGAAAAGACCTTCAGAGTATGAATAACCTGTAACTGCAACAACATGTAAACCCAGCTAAGTGCTCTAAGAAGGCTGGATTGGCAGCCTTGAGCGCCCTTTAGCATTGTTTGTTGGGGCAAGGCTTTTGACACAGGCCTCATGTTTATAGAATCTAATTAAGTCTGTTAAGACTGAAAACACAAGAACGATAGAAAAGCTGAACACTCTTGAGACCTCTGAAGCATGGTTGGTGGCTGGCCTGAACAGCGCGCCTCTAAACTTTGCTATGGATCATAGCTTGGTTTGAGCTAAAACATTAAGTATCTACAAATTTGTCTTGCAAAACTAGAGTAACAGAATCGTATAGGAGCTTGAAACAACCATTTGATCGAACTTCTGTTAAGATGCAGGTTGCAGTTAAGGCCTTGTAAAGATCCTGTAGTTGTGCTATGAAACGCCAAAATGCTTTTTGTAAAACACTCTAGGTAGTACTTTAGATAAGTCTTGAGCAATCACTTGAATA
>JAJTUV010003614.1:0-52687 GCA_021653895.1 Mastomys natalensis | reverse complement strand
GGGAAAAAAGAAAAAGAGGTAGAAAGGCCATAGGGGGCAATGGGGCCTAGGGGGACCTAGAGAGACCATAGAGAGGACAGACCCCCAAGAGGGCTAAGAGGGGGGGGGGGGGGGGGGGGGGTGGGGGGGGGGGGGGGGGGGGGGGGGGGGGCCTTTCGAGAAGGCATAGTGGGGGCCTATGAGGAGCAGAGAGGACCATAGAGACTGCCAGAATTGGGGGATAGGGGGGACCTTTTTGTATCATAAAAAATGACCAATTTTGAAGGCCTAGAGGGGGCTAGAGGGGGCCATAGTGAGGGCCCATGTGGGGGCCACAGGGGATCATAGGGATGCCATAGTGAGGTCCTAAGGGGGGCCTAGAGAGGACCATAGAGCTGGTCATAGTGAGGCCTAAAAGGGCCCCCTAGAAGGGGACAAAGAGACACCATAGTGTGGGCCTAGAGGGGGGCCTAAAGACCAAGAGATGGTCATAGGAGGCCTGGGGGTGCCTAGAGGGGACCAAGAAGGGGCCATAAAAAAGGGCCTGAGGGGGCCGAAAGGGGCCCATAGAGGGGGGCCTATGGGGCCTAGAAGGGCCTAGATTGGACTTAGTGACTGCCTAGTGGGGCCTAGAGGGCCTATAGAGGACTATAGGTACAGCCAATTGGGACTAGAGGGGGCCTAAATGGACAATTGAGATGGCCACTTTTCACCAAGAGAGATTTTAAAAGGGGCCATAGGTCACCACATTAGGGCCAAAAGGTGCATAGAGTGGACCATAGAAAAACCATATGGGGGCCCCAAAGTGCCGAGATGAGCTTGAGATGGTCATATTGGGGTAAGGGGGGCCTAGTTAGGTCCCAGAGTGGTCATAGGTGGCCTGAGATGCCTAAAAGACCTATAGACTATCAAAAAAGTGCCTAAAAAGGGGGGCCAATGTGACCGTGAGAATGCCATAATTGGGGGCCTAAAAGGCCAGAAATGACCTAGAGTGGCCAAAGTGAGGGTCTGGGGGGGGCCTCAGAGCATCCTAAGGGGGGCCTAGGTAGGCCCTTTTTAAGGGACCTCGAGAGGCCATAATGGGGGCCATAGAAAAGGCATAGAGAGCCCCTAGATGGATTTTTATGACGGCTTTAAAAGGGCCTAGAAGGGCAGGGGGGGGGGGGGTTTCATAGAAATTTTCCCCCTAGTGAGAGCCTAAAAAAGGAAAATTAAGAATTTTGGTAAAAAAAAAAAGGGGGGCCAAAAAGGGTTCCCTAAGAGGACCATAGATATGGCCATAGGGAGAGCCCACCCCGGGGCCTAGATTTCCCCCTTTAAAAATGGCCAAAGTGATTTCCCTAAAAATGGCCTAGATGGGACAATAGAGACGGCCATAGAAAAGGCCCCAGGGGGGGCCCTTTAAAATGGACCAAAGAGATGCCATAATGAAGGACTAGAGAGGGCCCCAAAAAAGGGGGCCATAGCGGGGGGTTCCCCAGTGGGGGCCCAAAAAGCGGCCCTTTTGAGGGAAAACCATAGAAAAAGCCTTGTGGGGCCCCAGAGAGGCCCTAGAGGGGGCCCTTTTGTTATAGATTTTAGTGGGGGGCCTAAAAGGGCCAAAAAGGGGGGACCATAGAGGGCCCCCTAAAAGGGGGCCTAGAAGGGGGCATAGAGGGGCCCCCTAGAAAAACCCCATAAAGACAGCCATAGTGGGGCCCCAAGAGAATGGCTTAGAGAGGAAATTTTTGGCCATAGTTAACCCAAAAGGGGGGCCTAGAAAGGTTTGGGGTTTGGTCCTAGAAAGGACCTAGAGAAAATAGGGGGGGCCTAGAGAAAAGCCTAGAAAGGACGGTATAGATGGCCATAGTGAGGGCCTAGACGGGTCCTAATGAGGACCATAGAGATACCATAGAGAGGCCTAAGAGAGTTTAGATAGGAATAATAATAGGGCCTAGAGGTCCTAGAGAGGAACATCAGATTGCCATAATTGAGGACGTATTGGGTCTAGATAGGACTTAGAAAAGACAATAGAGAGGGCCAAGAGACGGCTTCGAGAAGACAATAGGCATCCATAGTGATGCCTAAAGGTCCAGAGTGGACAAAAAGATAGGCCATAGTGAGGCCTAGAGTGTGCTGATAGCCTTATAGATGGCCATAGTGAGGTCTAGATAGGGCCTAGAATGGCCTAGGGTCCTAGAGAAGGCCTATCAAGAGAGGCCATAGTGAGGGCCTAGAGAGGCCTAGATAGGGACCATAGACGAACCATAGAATGGACCAGAGAGGCCTAGATAGACCATAGAGAGCCATAAGAAGGCCCTAGAGAGGTCAGAAAAGGCACCCAAGAGATGGGCCATAGTGTGGACCAATTGGTCTAGGAGAGAACCATAGTTAGTGACCAGAGATGACATAAGAGGACCATTGAGACTGCCAGATTTTGAGCATTAAGGGTGGCCTAAATTGGACCATAGAGATGGCCAACGTGAAGGCCTAGAGAGGGCCTAGATGGAGTCATAGAGAGCCATAATGAGGGCCTAGAAGGGCCTAGAAAGCACCAAAGAGGGCCGGACGTCCTAGTTAAGGCATGAAGATGGCATACGGGAGGTCCTAGAGAGGGCCCTAGAAGACAGCAAATAGTGAGGGCCTAGTAAGGGCCTAGAGTGGACCATAGAGATGACCATAGTGAGGGCTAGAGAGGGTTTAGAAAGGGCCTAGAGAAGGGCTAGAACAACCATAAAAACTGTCTGTGGGGCCCCTAAAAAAGGCCTAAAAAGGACAGAGGTCCAAAAAGGGACCATCGAGGGGGACAATAGTGAGGGCCGGGTTTTTGGCCTATCGGGGCCCATAAAAAAACCCGGGGGCCTAGAAAACGGCCTAGAGAAGACAATTTAAATTTTTCCAAAAATGAGGACCTAGGGGGGGAACCAAGAGGGGATTTTTGAGACGGCCATATTGGGGCCCAAAGGGGGGGCCTAGAAAGCACCATGGGGGAGGGGACATGTGAGGGCTTAGGGTTTTTCCTAGGGGGGATAAAATTTTGGGGGGCCATATTGGGGCCTAGAGAGGGCATAGATTGGGGCATATAACAGCCTAGTGAAAAACCGGGGGGAGGGCCTAAAAAGTACCATAGGGACCCCCAAAAGTGGGGCCCCTTAGGGGGGGCCGGGGAGAGGCCCAGGGGGACCCCCAAAATTGGGGGGGCTATAGAGGACCTAATAGGGTGGGAAAAATCGCAGAGAGGACCAAGATACAAAAAATTTTTAAGGGATATACAGGGTCTACAGGGGCCCCAAGGGGGACTCCCAAAAATTGTAAACATAGAGATTGCCTAGACGGGACCATACAGATGGCCATAGTAAAGTCCTAGAGAGGGCCTAGATGGAGCCATAGAGATGGCCAATACTTAGGGCCTAATAGGACGAAGATATGGCCATAGTGAGGGCCTAGAGGTGGACTAGAGAGGACCATAGAGTGGGCAATACTGAGGGCCTAGAGAGGGCCGGAGAGCACCATAGAGACCTCCATAAGTAAGGGCCTAAAGGGCCTAGAGAGGACCATAGAGACTGGCAATAGTGAGGTCCTAGAGAGGACAGAGATGGGATCATAGAGACTGCCAATGAGGGTCGTAGAAGGGCCGAGACGGGACAATAAATATGGACATAGTGAGGGCATAGAGAGGGACTAGAGAGGACAATATAGACCCCACAGTGTTGGCCTATAGAACACCATAGAGACTGCCAGAGTAAGAGTATAGAGGCGGCAAAGAGAGGACCATAGAGATGGGGATAATGAGGGCATAGAGAGGGCCTAGATGGGGACATAGTGACGGCCATAGTGAGGGCCTAGAGATTGCCCTAGAGAGGACCATAGAGACTGCCATAGTGAGTGCCTAGATACGGCCTAGAGACGAGATAGAGATGGCCATAGTTAGGACACAGAGGTGGCCTAAATAGGGCCATAATGACGAACATAGAGAGGGCACAAGAGGGTCAAGAGAGGGCCTAGAAAGGGCCTAAGGAAGACCATAGAGACGGTCATAGTAAGGGCATAGAGGTGGCCTAAAGAGGGCCATAATGACAACCATAGAGAGGACCTAGAGAGGGCTAAGGGCTAGAGAGGGCCTAGAGAGCCTAGAGGGTCTTAGAGTGGACCATAGAGACAGCCCTAATGAGAGACTAGAGATGGCATACAGAGGACTATAGGGAAGGCCTTAGTGAGGGCCTTGTGAGGGCCTTGAAAGGGTCTAGAGAGGTCATGAGAAGAATAGACCATAGAGAAAGGCGGGCATAGTTGAGGGCCTAGAGAGGGCCTACAGGGGACCATAGGGATGACTATAAGAGGCCCTAGAGATGGCTTAGAGAGGGCCTGGAGAGTTCCTAGAGACGACCATAGAGACAGCCATTATGAGGTGCTAGGTAGGGCCTAGAGAGGACCATAGAGATGACCATAGAGAGTGATTAGAAGTCATTGAGAGGGCCTAAAGGGGTCCTAGAGATGACCATAGATACACCCATTGTGAGGGCCTAGAGACGGCCTAGATATGACCATACAGATGGTCCATAGTGAGGGCCTAGAAGTAGCCTTGAGAGGACCATAGACACGGCCTATACTGAGAGCCAAGAGAGGGCCTAGAATGGTCCTAGAGAGGTCCTATAGAGGACCATAGAGAAAGCCAAAGTGAGGACTTGATAGGGCCTAGAAAGGGCCTAGAGTTACTAGATAGTACCATAGAGACGACCATAGAGGACCTAGAGACAGCCTAGAGAGGACCATCGAGATGGCCATAATGAGGGCCTAGTTGGGGACTAGAGAGGACCATAGAGAGAGACCTAGTGAGGGCCTAGAGACTGCCTTGAGAGGACCATAGGGATGGCCATCATGAGGTCATAGAGCAGGCTAGAGAGTACCATAGAGACAGCCATAGTGAGGGCCTAGAGAAGGCCTAGAGAGGACCATAGATATGGAATACTGAGAGGGCCTGGAGAATTCCTTAATAGGACCATATAGATGGCCTAAGATATGGCCATAGATGGTCATATAGATGGCATAGAGAGGGCACACATGGGACCATAGAGACCACCATAGGGAGGCCCTAAAGAGGCCTAGAGAGGTCCATCGAGACGACCATAGTGAGAGCCTAAGGAGGACCATAGAGACGGCCATAGTGGGGACAAGAGGGGCCTAGAGAGGACAATAGAGACAGCCATAGTGAGGGCCTATATATTGCCTTGCGAGCACCATAGAGACTGCCATAGTGTGGGCATAGAGGGGCATAAAGAGGACCATAGAGCCGTCATAGAGAGTGCCTAAATAGGTCCTAGAGAGGATCATAGAGGCAACCATAGTGAGGGCCTTGAGGGGCCTAGATAGCACCATAAAGATGGCAAAATTGAGAACCTAGAGAGGGTCTATAGAGGAAAATCCACCCGGCCATAACGAGGGCCTAGAGTGGGCCTGGACAGGACCATAGATATGACCAAAGTGAGTGCCGAGAGAGGACCTAGTGAGGGCTTAATGTAGAGCTAGAGAGGACCATAGAGACAACCATAGTAGGTCCTCGAGACAGCCTAGAGTGGACCATAAATATGACCATTGTGAGGGCTTCAGAGGACCTAGAGGGAACCTTAGAGATGGGCATAGTGAGGGCCTAGAGAGGACCTAGATAGGACCATAGAGACTGCCATAGTGAGGTCATAGGGAGAGCTCATATGGTATCATAGAGACGAACATAGAACGGTCCTAGAAAGGACCATTGTGAGGGCCATAGTGAGGGCCTAGAGAGGGCCAAGAAAGGACCACATATACGATCATACTGATTGCCTAGATGATTCCTAGAGAGAACCATATAGATGGCCATAGTGATTGCCTAGAAAATGCCTAGAGAGTACCATAGAGACAGACTTAGTGAGGGACTAGAGGGTTCCTAGAGAGGACCATAGAGATGGCTATATTGAGTTCCTAGAGTGGGCCTAGTTAGGACAATAGAGATGGCCATATCGAGGTCCTAGAGGGTCCTATAGAGGACAATATAGACTGCCATTTCGGGGGCCTAGAGAGGGTCTAGAAAGAACCATGGAGACTGCTAGAGTGCAGGCATAGAAAACGCCTAGCCAGGACCATTGAGATGGCCCTAGTGAGGGTCTAGAGACGGCCTACAGAGACCATAGCAAGATGAAGCCAGACCAGGCAGAGGGACCATAAGTACGGCCATACTGAGCATGAGATTGAATGAGACCACATAGTGGCCATAGTTATGCAGAGGCCTAGGGAGGACCATAGAGACGCATAGTGAAAGCTAGAGTGTTGCTAAAGGACCCATAGATGGTCATATTGAGTTCCTAGGAGGGCTAGATGGGACCATAGAGAGAACATAGTGAGGGATTAGAGGGTCTAGAAGGTCCATTAGATGACCGTAATGAGGCCTAGGAGGGCATAGACTGGACCATATAGATGACATAGTGAGGGATAGAGTAGGATACAGAGGCATAGAGACCATATGAGGGCCTAGAGAGGCCATAGGGCAGGACCATAAGATGGCCTAGTGAGGGCCTAGAAAAGGCTTAGAGACACATAGAGACTGCCATATTGAGTGCTAGAGATGGAGCCTAGAGTGGACCATAGAGACAGCCCAGTGGGACTTGAGAAGGCTTTAGAGACGATCATTAGAGACGCCATAGTGAGGGCCTAATAGGGCCTAGAAAGGGCCTAGATAGGTCCTAGAGAGGACCATAAAAGACAGCCATGGGCTGAGGGCCCAGAAACGGACTAGAGAGGAACCATAGATACGCATAGTGAGGGCCTAGAGCAGGTCTGGTGGGACAATTGAGATGTCCATATTGAGGGCCATAGAGAGCCTAGAAAGGACCACAGATTCAGCCATTCTGAAGGCATGGAGGATTCCTAGAGAAGACCATATAGATGGCCATAATGAGGGCCTAAAGAAGGCTTAGAGAGGATCATCGAGACTGCTATAGTGAGGGCCTAGAGGGTTCCTAGAGAGGACCATAGATAAGGCCATAGTGAGGGCCTAGAGAGGGCGGAGATGAGACAATAGAGATGTACATAGTGAGGGCCTAGATAGGGCCTAAAGAGGTCCATCCATAGGACCATAGTGAGGACTAGAGATGGCCTAGAGAGGTCCATAGAGACTACCAGAGTGCAGAAATAGAGGGGGCCTAAAGAGGACCATAGAGATGTCCATATTGCATTCCTAGAGAGGGCATACAGAGCACCATATAGACTGCCGAGGTGATGGCACAGATTGGGCCTATAGACGAACATAGAAACATTCATAGTGAGGACCTGGAGAGGGCTTAGGCAGGACCATGGAGATGGCCATCATGAGAGTCTACAGTAGGCGTAGAGAGGATTATAAAGACAGCTATAGAGAGTGAGAGCCTAGTGAGGGCCTAGAGAGGACCATCGAGCCCGCCATAGTGAGGACCTGGAGAGGGCCTAGAGAGGACCATACAGACAACCATAGTGAGGGCTTAGATAGGGCCTAGAGATGTCCATAGAAACTGCCAGATTCTGGGCATTGTGGGGCCTAGAAATGACCACAGAGATGGTAATTATGATGGACTAGAGAGGGCCAAGAGAGGACCATAGAGTCATCCCTATTGAGGGCCTACAGGGGCCCTAGAGTGGCCTATAGAGATGGCCATAGTGAGAGCCTAGTGAGGATCTAGAGAGGACCATCGAGATGGCAATAGTGAGAGCCTAGAGAGGGCCTAGATAGGACCATAGATACAACAATAGTGAGGGCCTAAAGGGGCCCTAGAAAGGGCTTAGAGAAGACCTTTAAGGACCATAAAGACAGCCATATTAAGGCCTCAAGATGGCCTGGAGAGGACCATAGAGACGGCCATACAGTGGGCCTAGAGAGGACCATAGAGACGGACATAGTGAGTTAATAGAGATGGCCTATAGACGACCATAGAGATGACCATACTGAGGGCCGGCCTCGAGAGGACCATAGAGACGGCAATAGTGAGGACCTAGGGAGGGCCTAGAGAGGTTTTAGAGTGGAACTAGAGATGACTATAAAGACAGCTATAGTTGGGCCTCGAGACGGCATAGAGAGGATCATAGAGGCAGCCATAGTGAGGGCCTAAAGAGGGTCTAGAGAGGACCATAGAGATGGCCATAGTGATAGCCTAGTTTGGGCATAGATTGTACCATAGAGACGGCCATGGTTTGGGACTAGAGAGGGCCTAGATTCCACCATTGAGATAGCCAATGTGAGGGCATAGAGTGGACCTAAATAGGACCGTAGATACTGTCATAGTGACTACCTAGAGAGGGCATAGATGGGACCATATAGAAGGCCGTAATGAGGACCTACATGGGGCCAAAGAGGACCGTAGAGACGGCCATAGTGAGGGCCTAGAGAGATCCTAGAGAGGTCCATCGAGATGACCATAGTGAGGGCATAGATAGGGCCTACAGAGGACTATAAAGACTGCCGGATTGCAGGCATAGAAGGGTCTAGAGAAGACCATAGAGATTGCCATTGTGAAGGCCTAGAGAGGGCCTAGAGAGCACCATAGAGATTGACATAGTGAGGATACAGAGGGGCCTAGAGAGGACCATACAGACGGTCATAGTGAAGGCCTATAGACGGCCTAGAGAGGGCCATAAAGATGGCCATAGTGAGGGCCTAGAGGGTTGCTAGAGATTATCATAAAGATGGCCATATTGAGATCCTAGAGAGGGCCTAGAGAGGACCAGAGAGACTGACATAATAAGGCTATAGAGAGAGCTTGGATAGGTCCATAGAGAATGCAATAGCGAGAGTCTGGAGGATTCCTAGAAAGGACCATTTAGATGGCCATAGTGATGGCCTATAGAAGGCATAGAGAGGATCATAGAAATTGCCATAGTGAGGGTCTAAGTGTTCCTAGTGAGGACCATAGAGATGGCTATATTGAGTTCCTAGAGAGGGCCTAGAGAGGACCATAGAGACTGTGAGAGTGTGGGCATAAGGGGCATAGAGAGAACCATAGATATGGCCATAGTAAGGGCCTAGAGAGGGCATACATGGGACCACAGAGATGACCATAGTGATGCCCTAAAGAGTGCAAAGAGAGTTCCATCGAGACGACCATAGTGAGAGCCTAGCGAGAGCCTAAGGAGGACCATAGAGATGGCCATAGTGAGGGCCTAGAGAGAACCTACAAAGGACCATACAGACGGCCATAGTCAGGGCATATAGGGTACCTAGAAAGGTCCACTGAGATGGCCATAGTGCAGGCATAGAGGGGGCCTCGATAGGACCATAGATAAGGCCACAGTGACAGCCTAGAGAGAGCCTAGACAGGACCATAGAGAAGGCAATAGTGAGTCCCGAGATAGGGCCTAGTGAGGACCATAGATACAACCATAGTGATTTCTTAGAGAGGGCCCAGATTGGACCATAGAGACAGCCATAGTGAAGGCCTAGATGGGACCATAGAGATGACCATAGTGAGGGCTATAGAGAGGGCCAAGGGAGACCATAGAGACGGCCATAATGAGGGTTTAGAGAGGGCCTAGACAGGAGCATAGATTCGGCAATCGTGAGGGCTTACAGGGGACCTTGAGAGGACCATAGAGACTGGCATAGTGAGGGCTTAGAGCAGGCCTAGTAAGGAGCATCGAGGAAGCCATAGTAAGGGCCTGAGAGAGACTAGAAAGAACCACAGATTCGGCCATTCTGAGAGTTTGAAGTATTCCTAGAGAGTACCATAGATGGCCATAGTGAGGGCTTAGAGAAATCCTAGAGAAGACCATAGAGACTGCCATAGTGAGTGTCTAGAGGGTTCCTAGAGAGGACCATGGAGATGGCCATATTGAGTTTTTAGAGAGGTTCTAGAGAAGACCATAGGGACTGCCAGAGTGTGGGAATAGAGGGTTCCTAGAGATGACCATAGATATGGCCATAGAGAGGGCCAAGAGAGGACCACAGAGACTGCCATAGTGAAGGCATAGAGGGTGCTTGAAGAGGACCATTGAGATGGGCATAGTGCGGGCGGGCCTAGAGCGTGCCTAGAGAGGACCATGTAGACGGCCTTCGTGATGGCCAAGAGAGGACCTAGAAAGGACCACAGATATGGCCATACTGAAGGCCTGTAGGATTACTAGAGAGGACCAGATAGATGGCCATATTGAGGGCCTTGAAAAGGTCTAGAGAACCATAAAAACTGCCATAGTGAGGGCCTAAAGTGTTCCTAGAGAGGACCATAGAGATGGCTATATTGAGTTCCTAGAGAGGGCCTAGAGAAGACCATAGTATGGCCATATTGAGGGCCTAGAGGAGGCCTATAGAGCACAATAGAGATGGCCATTGTGAGGACCTAGGGAGGGCCTAGAGAGGACCATAGAGACTGCTAGAGTGAGGGCATAGATGGCGCCTAGAGAAAACCATAGATACGGCCAAAGTAAGGGCATAGAGAGGGCATAGATGGAACCATAGATACGACCATAGTGAGGGCCTAGAGAGTGCCTAGAGAGATCCATTGATAAGACCATAGTCAGGGCCTAGAGAGGGCCTAGAAAAGACATTAGAGACTGCCAGAGTCCATGAAGAGGGGGTCTAGAGAGGACCATAGTAATTGTCAAGATTGGCAATAGATGTCAAGAGTGAATAGATGGGACCTAAGAGAGGGACATAGTGAGGGCCTACATGGGTCCTAGAGAAGACCATAGAGATAGCCATAGTGAGGGCCTAGAGAGGGCCTAGACCATAGAGATGGTCATAGTGAGGGCTATAGAGAGGGCTTGAATTGGATGGGAGAGACTGCCATAGTGAGGGCCTGGAGGATTCCTAGAAAGGACCTTATAGATGGCCATGTTGAGGGCCTAGAGAAGGCATAGACAGAATCATAGAGACTGCCATAGTGAGGGCCTAGGGGTTCCTAGAGAGGACCATAGAGACGGCCATATTGATTCCTAGAGAGGCCTAGAGAGGACCATAGAGATGGCCATAGTGAGGCATAGAGAGCGCCTAAAGAGGACCATAGAGACGGCCAAAGTGAGGTCCTACTGAGGTAGTAGAGAGAACCATAGAGACTGCGAGCGTGCGGGCATAGAGGGAGCCTAGAGAGGACCATATATACGTCCAGAGTAAGGGCCTAGAGAGGGCATACATGGGACCATAGAGACGACCATAGTGATCCCCTAAAGAGGGCTTAGAGAGGTCCATCGAGACAACCATAGTAAGAGCCTAGTGAGAGTCTAAAGAGGACCATAGAGACAACCATAGTTTGGGCATTTTAGGGCCTAGAGAGGACCATTGAAACTGCCATAGTGAGGGCCAAGAAGGAGCCTAGAGAGGACCATAGATACGCCAAATAAGGGCCTAGAGAGGGTGTAGATGGAACCATAGAGATGACCTTAGTGAGGGCCTTGAGAGTGCCTTGAGAGGTCCATAGATATGACCATAGTGAGGGCCAAGAGAGGGCCTAGAGAAGACTTTAGAGACTTCCTGAGTCCAGGCATAGTGGGGGTCTAGAGAGGACCATAGTGATGGCCCTTGTGAAGGCCTAGAGAGGGCCTAGACTGTACCAGAGAGATTGCCATAGTGAGGTCACAGAGGTGGCCAACTGATGACCATTGATACAGTCATATTGAGAGACTAGAGATTGCATTGATGGGACCTTAGATACGGCCATAGTGATGGACTAGAGAGGGCATAGAGAGGACCATTGAGACGGTCATAGAAGGGTAATAGATGGGGCGTAGGGACGACCATATATACTGCCCTAGTGAGAGGCTAGAGAGTGAATAGATGGGACCTAAGAGAGGGACATAGTGAGGGCCTACATGGGTCCTAGAGAAGACCATAGAGATAGCCATAGTGAGGGCCTAGAGAGGGCCTAGAGGGGACCACAGAAACTTCCATAGTAGGGCCTAGATGGGGCCTAGAGAAGAACATATATACTGCCATAGTGAGGTACTATAGAGGGCCTAGGGAGAACCATAGAGACGGCCATAAGGAGGGACTAGATAGTGACAACAGAGGATCATAGAATCGGCCAGGGTGAGGGCCTAAAAGGTTCCTAGAGAGGATCATAGAGACAGCCTAAATGGACTTGAGTGGGCCTAGAGATACGGCCATAGTGAGGGCCTTGAGAGGGCCTAGAAGGGACCATAGAGATGGCCATATTGAGAGCCTAGAAAGGGCCTAGATGTGACGATAGGGATGACCATAGTGAGGGCCTAGAGAGGGCCTAGATGGGACAATAGAAAGGCCATAGTGAGGGCCCAGAGAGGGCCTAGATGGGACCATAGAGATGGCCATATTGAGGGCCTAGATAGGCCTAGATGTGATGATAGGGATGACCATAGTGAGGGCCAAGAGAGGGCCTAGATGGGACAATGGAAACGGCCATAGTGAGGGCCCAGAGAGGGCTTAGATGGGACCATAGGATGGCCATATTGAGGGCCTAGAAAGGGCCTAGATGTGACGATAGGGTGACCATAGTGAGGGCCTAGAGAGGGCCTAGATGGGACAATGGAAACGGCCATAGTGAGGGCCCAGAGAGGGCTTAGATGGGACGATAGAGATGGCAATAGTGAGGGACTAGAGCGTGCGTATAGAGGACTATAGTAACGGCAATACTGAGGGCGTGGACAATTCCTAAAGTGAACCATATAGAAGGCCATAGTGATGGCCCAGAGAAGCCTAGACAGGACCAGAAAGACTGCCATAGTGAGGGCCTAGAGGGTTGCTAGAGAGGACCATAGAGATGGCCATATTCAGTTCCTAGAGATGGTGTAAATGGGACCATAAAGAGACCATAGTGACGGCCTAGAGAGGGCTAGAGAAGACCATATAGACAGCCATAGTGAGGGCCTAGAGGGGCCTACAGAGGACAATAGGGGCAGCCATTGTGAGGGCCTAGAGAGGGCCTAGAAAGGACCATACCGACGGATCTAGTGAGGGCCTAGAGAAGGCCTAGAGACCACCATAGAGATTGCCATATTGAGGGCAGAGAGGGAGCCTAGAGAGAACCATACAGACAGTCAGAGTGAGGATCTAGAGAGTGTCTAGTGAGGACCATAGAGACGGCCATAGTGAGGGCCTAGAGAGGACCTAGATGGAACCATAAAGATGGCCATATTGAGGGCCTAGAAAGGGCTTAGATGTGACCATAGGGTTGACCATAGTTAGGGCCTAGAGAGAGCCTAGATGGGACAATAGAAATGGCCATAGTGAGGGCCCAGAGAGGGCCTAGACTGGACGATAGAGATGGCAATAGTGAGAGCCTAGAAAGGGCCAAGATGTGACCATAGGGATGACCATAGTGAGGGCCTGGAGAGGGCCTAGATGGGACCTTAGAGATGGCAATAGTGAGGGACTAGAGCAGGCCTAGATAGGACCATAGAAACGGCCATACTGAGGTCGAGGACGATTCCTAAATTGGACCATATAGAAGGCCATAGTGATGGCCTAGAGAAGCATAGACAGGACCATCGAGATGGTCATAGTGAGTGCCTGAGAGAGCCTAGAGAGGACCACAGATTCGGCCATTCTGAAGGCCTGGAGGATTCCTAGAGAGGACCATATAGATGACCATAGTGAGGGCCTAGAGAAGGCCTAGAGAGGACCACATAGACAGTCCTAGTGAGTTTCTAGAGGGGGCCTAAAGAGGACAATAGGGACGGCCATTGTAAGGGCCTAGAGAGGGCCTAGAGAGGGCTATGATGACCATAGAGATGGACCTAGTGAGGGCCTAGAGAAAGCCTAGAGACCACTAGAGATTGCCATATTGAGGGCACAGAGGGAGCATAGAGAGAACCATGCAGACAATAGAGTGAGGATCTAGAGAGGGTCTAGAGAGGACCATAGAGACGGCCATAGTGAGGGCCTAAAATGACCCTAGGTAGGACTATAAAATGGCCAAAGTGAGGGCTTAGTGAGGGCTAGAAAGTACTATCGAGAGGGACATAGTGAGGGCCTGGTAATGGCCTAGAGAGGACCATCGAGATGGTCATAGTGAGTGCTCTGAGAGAGCCTAGAGAGGACCACAGATTTGGCCATTCTGAAGGCCTGGAGGATTCCTAGACAGGACCATATAGATGACCATAGTGAGGGCCTAGAGAAGGCCTAGAGAGGACCATGGAGACTGCCGTAGTGAGGGCCTAGAGGGTTCCTAGAGAGGACCATAGATATGGCAATGTGAGGGACAAGAGAGGGCCTTGAGAGGACCATATAATCAGCCTAGTGATGGCCTACAGGATACCTGAGAGGACCATCAAGACAGCCATAGTGAGGGCTAGAGGGGCTTGGAGGACCATATATCAGGCCTAGTGATGGCCTACAGGATACCTAGAGAGGACCATCAAGACAGCCATAGTGAGGGTCTAGAGAGGGCCTAGACAGGACCATAGATAAGACCGTAGTGAGGGACTAGAGAGGGCATAGAGAGGGCACAGAGAGGAACTAGTGTGGACCACAGAGACAGTCATATTAGGGCCTCAAGACAGCCTAGAGAGGACCATAGAGACAGCCATAGAGAGGATCTAGAGAGGACTATAGAGATGGTCATAGTGAGGTCCTAGAGGGGGCCTAAAGAGTACCTTAGAGACGGATATAGTGAGGGCCTAGAAAGGGCCTAGAGAGGACAATATTGATGGCCATAGTGAAGGCCTAGATATGGAAAACAATGGATCATTTAGATGCCCGTGTCAGGGCATATATGGTGCCTAGAAATGTACATTGAGATGGCCATAGTGAGGGCCTAGAGAGGGCCTAGATAGGACCATAAAGACTGCCATATTGAGGGTTATAGATAGGGATTGGATGGGACCATAGAGAGTGCCATTGTGAGGGCCTGGAGCATTTCTAGGAAGGACAATATAGACAGCCATATTGAGTTACAAGAAAGGGCCTAGAGAGGACCATAGAGACTGCCAATGTTAGGGCCTAGAGAGTTCCTAGATAGCACCATAGAGTTTGCCATAGTGAGGGCACAGAGGGGCCCTAGAGAGGACCATAGTGGCAGTCATAGTGTTGGCCTATAAAGGGTCTAGTGAGGACCATAGAGATGGCCATAGTGAGGGCCTAGAGATGCCTAGATAGGACCATAGAGATGACCATAGTGAGGGCTGGTGAGGGCCTACAGAGGACCATAGAGATGGCCATAGTGAGGGCCTAGAGAGGGCCTAAGAGGACAATAGAATCGACGAGTTGTGAGGGCCTAGAGAGGTCATAGATGGGACCATAGTGAGGGCCTAAACAGGGCCTAGAGAGGTCCATCGAGATGAACATAGTGAGAGCCTAGAAGGGCCTAGAGAGGATCATAGAGACTGCCAGAGTGTGAGCCTAGACAGGGCCTAGAGAGGACCATAGAGACGTTCATAGTAAGGGCCTCGAGAGGGTCTAGGGAGGAACATAGAGTCGACCATAGTGAGGTCTAGGAAGGGCCCTCGATCAGACGCTAAAGGCAGCCATAGTGATGGCCTAGAGAGGGCCTAGAGAAGACCATAGATATGACCATAGTGAGGGTCTAGAGAGGGCCTATAGAGCACCATAGATACTGCCAGATGTGGGCATAGAGGGGCCTAGAGATGACCATAGAGATGACCATAGTATGGCCTAGAGAGGGCCTAGAGAGGACCATAGAGACTGTAATAGTGAGGGCCTAGTTGGTGTCTAGAGAGGACCATAGATATGACCATAGTGAGTACCTAGACAGTGCCTCAATGTGATCATTGAGACGTCCATAGTGAGGGGCTAGAAAGGGCCTAGAGAAGGCCTTGGAGACGGCCATAGTGAGGGCCTAGAGAGGGCCAAGAGGTCCTATAGGGGTCCATAGAAATAGCCATAGTGATGGCCTAGAGAGGGCATAGAGAGGACCATAGAGATGAACAAAGAGAGGGCTTAGAGGGAACCTAGAGAGCACAATAGAGACTGACATGGTGATGGCTTAGAGAGGACCAAGAGGGAACCATAAACACGGCCATAGAGAGGTCATAGATGGGCCTAGATGGGACCATCGAGATGGTCATAGTGAGGGCTTAGAGAGGGCTGAGATGTGACCTTTGATTTGGCAAAAGTGAGGACCTAGAGAGGGCCTAGATGTGACCATAGAGATGGCCATAGTGAAGGCCTAGAGTGGGCCGAGATCGGACAATAGAGACATTCATAGTGAGGGCATAGAGAGGGTCTAGATAGGACCATAGAGACGGCTATAGGGAGAAACTAGAGAGAGCCTAGAGAAGACCATCGAGACTCCCATATTGAATTCCTAGAGAGAGCATAAGAGCACCATACAGATGACCAAAGTGAGTGCCTATAGAGGGACTAGAGAGGGTCTAGAGAGGACCATATATACAGCCATAGTGAGTGCCTCTAGACGGCCTAGAGAGAATCATAGAGACCGCAATAGTGAGGGCTTACAGAGTGCCAAGAGAAGACCATTGTGAGGTCCTTCGAGAGGGACTAGGTGGGACTATAGAGATGGACATAGTGCAGTCCTAGAGAGGGCCTAGATGGGACCATAAAGACTACCATAGTGAGGGCCTAGAGAGGGCCTAGAGAAGACAGTAGAAATTGTAATAGTGAGGGATATAGTGAGGGACTAGAGGGGACTATAGAGACGGCCCTAGTGATGGCCTAGAGTGGGCCTAGAGAGGGCCTAGATTGGTCCTAGGGAGGACCATAGAGACAGCCTTAGTGAGGTCTTAGAGACCGTTTAGAGTGGACCATAAGGACGGCCATATTTTGTGCCTTAAAAGGGCCTAGATAGTGCCTAGAGAGGTCATAGAGAGGACCATAGAGACAGCCATAGTGAGGTCCTAGAGACAGCCTATAGCATGCCATAGAGAAGGCCATAGTGAGAGCCTAGACAGGGCCTAGAGAGGACCATAGAGACGGCCTTAGAGAGGGCCTAGATGGGACCATAGAGACGGCCATAGTGAGGGCCTAAAGTTGGCCTAGTCAGGAACTAGAGGGGACAATAGAGACAACCATAATGTGTGCCTCGAGACTGCCTAGAGAGGATCGTAGAGACAACCATAGTGAAGGCCTAGAGACCATAGAGACGGACATAGGGAGGGTCTAGAGAGGGCCTACAGAAGACAATAGAGACGGCCATAGTGAGGACTAGAGAGGGCCTAGATAGGACCATTGAGATGGCCATAGTGGGTCTAGAAAGGGCCTTGATTGGACTATAAAGATGGCCATAATGAGGGCCTAGAGTTGTCATAGAAAAGAACCATAGAGACAGCTATAGTGAGGGCTTAGAGAGGGCCTAGGGAGATCCTAGAGAGGTCCTATAGAGGACCATAGATACGGCCATAGTGAGGGCCTAGAGAGGACATAGAGAGGACCATAGAGACGGCAATACTGAGGGCCTAGAGAGGGCATAGAGAATACAACAAAGATGGCCATAGTTAGGAAATATAGAGTGCCTAGATGGGACTATATAGTCGGCCATGGTGAGGGCCTAGAGGGGCCTAGGCAGGATCATAGAGACGGTCGTAGTGAGGACCTAGAGAGGGCCACGATGGGACCATAGATACTGCCATAGTGAGGGCCTAGAGAAGGCCTAGACAGGACCATAGAGACAGCAAAAGTGAGGGCCTAGAGGGTGCTAGAGAGGACCATAGATACGACCATAGTGAGGGCCTAGAGATGACCTACATGGGCCCATTGAGATAGCCATAGTGTGGGATAGAGAGGGTCTAGATAGGACCATAGAGACAGCAATAATGAGTGCCTAGAGAAGGCCTATAGAGGACCATATGACAGCCATATTGAGGGCCTAGATAGTGCCTAGAAAGGACCTAGAGAGGTCTTAGAGAGGACGATCATGACTGCCATAGTGAGTGTCTAGAGAGGGCCTAGATAGTACCATAGAGATGACCATACAGAAGTCCTTGAGACAGCCTAGAGAAGATATATAGACAGCCATAGTGAGGGTCTACAGAGGGCCTAGATAGGACCATAGAGACAACAATAGTGGCGGCCTAGAGTGGGCTTATAGAGGACCATAGAGACGGCCATAGTCAGGGCCTAGAGGGGTCCTAGAGAGCATCACAGAGATGGCCATTGTGAGGACCTAAGGGGTCTTAGAGAGGACCATAGAGACAGCCATAGTAAGGGCCTCGAGAGGACATCGTTTGGACCAAAGTGACGTCCATAGTGAGGGCCTTGAGAAGGCCTAGAGAGCACTATAGAGTCACCATAGTGAGTGCTAGAGGCCTAGAAAGGACCATAGAGATGGCCATAGGACGGCCTTGAGAGGGCATGATGGGACCATAGTGATGACCATAGTGAGGGCATTGAGAGGGCTAGAGAGTACAATAGAGACAGCCATAGTGAGTGCCCAGAGAGGGCCTAAAAAAGACCATCGCGATGGCCATAATGAGGCCTAGAGAAGACCATAGAGACGACCATAGTTAGGGACTAGAGAAAGCCTAGAAAAGACAATAGAGATGGTCATAGTGAAGGCCTAGAGAGGGACTAGATTGGATTATACAGATGACCATAGTGAGGGCCTAGAGAAGGCCTAGAGAGGACCATAGAGACAGACATAGTGAGTGCCTCGAGAGGACCTAGGGAGACCATAGAGATGGTCATATTGAGTCGGTCTAGAGAGGACCATAGAGATGGCCATAGAGAAGACCTAGAGGTCTAGAGAGGACAATAGACACGGCCAGAATGAGGGCCTAGATAGGGCCTAGAGAGGACCATACAGCTGGCCATAGTGAGGGCCCAAATAGGGCCTAGATTGGACTATAGAGATGTCCATGGTGCAGGCCTAGATAGGGAGGGCCTAGAAAGACCATAGAGACTGTCATAGTGAGGTCCTATTGGGTGCCTAAAGAGGACCATCATACGACCATACTGAGTGACTAGAGGTCTGAGATGGGACCTTAGAGATGGCCATATGAGGGCCTAGATAGGTTGGGACTATAGATTCAGACATAGTGAGTGCCTAGAGTGGGCCTAGAGAGGACCATAGAGAAAATCAGAGTGAGGAACTAGAGTGTGCCTACAGAGAACCATAGATATGTCCATAGTGAGGGCGTAGATAGGGCCTAGATGTGAAAATGGAGACAGCCATAATGCAGGCCTAGAGAGAGCCTAGATAGGACCATAGAGTCAGCCATATTGAGGGCCTAGAAAGGCCTAGAGAGGACCATATAGACTGTCCAAATGCAGGCAGAGTGGCCCTAAAGAGGACGATAGAGACTTCCATAGTGAGGCCCTAGATAGGACCTACACTGGACCATAGAAATGGGCATAGTGAGGGCCTAGAACATGCCTAGAGAAGACTATTGAGAACACCATAGTGAGCATCTCGAGAGGTCATAGGTGGGACCAAAGAGACGTAAATAGTGAAGGTCTAGATATGGCCTAGATTGGACATAAAGACGACCCTAGTGGTGGCCTAGAAGGTCCTAGAGGGACCATAGAGGGCAAGTGGGCAGAGGCAGAAACCATAGAGGATATTAGGTCAGAGGGCTAAGCTAGGGCTAGAGAGATGACGAGCATCCTAGAGAGGATCATAGCGATGGCATGTGAGCCTAGAGATGCTAGAGGGACTAGACAGCATAGTGAGTGCTAATAGGCCTAGAGAGGACTAAACGCAATTGAGCTAGAGGGCCTGGGGACCATAGAGACAGCATATTGAGGCTAGAAGGCCTAGAGAACCATAGTAGGCAATGAGGCCTAAGGGGCTGAAAACATAGGACAGCATATGAGGGCTAGAGAGGGCCTAGATGGGACCATAAACGATAATGAGGCTTAGAAGGGCCTAGAATGGACCATAGAGACAGCATAGTGAGGGCAAAGAGGGCCTAGAAGGACAGAGAGACAAACTACAGTGGGCTAGAGAGGGCCTAGGAGGACCATAGAGACGTCCATAGAGAGTGCTAGATAGGGCCTAGATGGGACCATAATTCGGACATAGTGAGGCTAGATAGTGCCGAGATGGGACCATAGAGATGATCATCATGAGGGAATAGAGAGGCCCTAGATAAGACCATGGAGACAGCCATTGAGAGGGCCTAGAGAGGCCTAGAGAAAACTATAGATACTGCCATAGTGAGGGCTAGGAGGGCCTAGCTAGGATCATAGAGACGGCCATAGTGAGTGCTTAGCAAGGGCCTAGAAGGATCATAGAGATGGTCATAGTGAGGGCCAAAGGGTGCCTAAAGAGGACTATATAACGACCATAGTGAGGGCCTAGAGAGGGCCTAGTTGGGACCATAGAGACAGCCATATTGAGGGCTAGAGAGGGCCTAGAGAGGACCATAGATACAGTCATAGTGAGGGCATAGAGGGTGCCTAGAGAGGACCATATTTACAGCCATAATGAGGGTCAAGAGAAGGCCTAGATGTGACAATTGAGATGGGTATAGTGAGGGCCTACAGTGAGCCTAGAAAGGAACATAGAGAGGGTCTAGAGTGGGCCCAGAGAGGGCCTAGATAGCAACATAGAGACGGCCATAGTGAGGGCATAGAGAGGGCCTATGTGGGATCATAGAAACGGCCATAGTGAGGGCCTAGAAGGGCCTAAATGGAAACATAGAGAAGGACATAGTGAAGGTCTAGAGAGGACCATCGATCTGGCAATAGTGAGGTCCTAGGGGTTGCCTATAGAGGACCATAGATACGTCCACAGTGAGGGCCTAGAGAGGGCCTAGATGTGACCATTGAGATGGCCATAGTGAGGGCTGAGAGAAGGCCATGATTTGACCATTGAATTGGCCATAGTGTGGGCCTAGAGAGGGCCTAGATGAGACCTCAGAGACGGGCATAGTGAGGGCCTAGAGAGAACCATAAAGACTGCCTTAGTTCGTGCATAGAGAAGGCCTCGAAATGAAAATAGAGACATCCATAGTGAGAGGCATAGAGAGGGTCTAGCTGGGACCATAGACATGCACATAGTGCGGCCTAGATATGGCTGAGATGGGATCATAGAGACGGCCATATTGAGGGCCTAAAGAGGGCCTAGAGAGGACCATAGAGACGGTCATGTTGAGAGCCTAGTGAGTGACTAGAGAGGACCATATATACTGTGATTGTGAGGGACTAGAGTGAGCCTAAATGTGACCATTTAGATGGCCATAATGAGGGCCTAGAGAGGGGCTAGATGGGACCATAAAAACGATCACAGTGAGGGCCTAGATAGGGCCTAGAGAGGATCATAAAGACAGCCATAGTGAGGGCTTAGAGAGGAACTAGAGCAGACCAGAGAGAAAGCCATAGTGATTGCCTGGAGACGGTCTAGAAAGTGCCTGGAGAGGTTCGATAGAGGACCATAGAGACAGCCATAGTGAGGGCATAGAGAAGACCTAGAAAGGACCATAGAGACGACACTACAGTGGGACTAGAGAGGGCCTAGAGTGCACGATAGAGACAGACATAGTGAGGGCCTAGAGAGGGCCTAGAGAGGACCATGGATATGGTCATCATGAGGGAACACAGAGGCCCTAGATAAGACCATGTAGACAGCCTTTGAGAGGGCCTAGAGAGGGCCTAGAGAGGACTATGGATTCGGCCACAGTGAGTGCTAAAAGAGGGCCTAGCTAGGATCATAGAGACGTCCATAGTGAGTGCTTAGCAAGGGCCTAGGAAGACCATAGAGACGTCATTGTGAGGTCCAAGAGGGTGCCTAGAGAGGACCATAGATACGGCCATAGTAAGGGTCAAGAGAGGGCCTAGATGTGATCATTGAGATGGGCATAGTGATGGCCTACAGAGGGCCTAGAAAGGAGCATAGAGAGGGCCTAGAGAGGGCCTGAAGAGGGCCTAGAGGGTACCTAGAGAGGACCATAGATACGGCCATAGTGAAGGCCTAGAGAGGCCGAGATTGGACCATAGAGATGGCCATTGTTAGTACCAAGGGAAGGCCTCATTGTGACCATGGATACGGTCATAGTGAGGGTATAGAGAGGGCATAAAGAAGACCATAGAGTCAGCCATAGTGAGGGCCTAGAGAGGGCCAAGAGAGTACCATACAGATGGTCAGAGTGAGGACCCAGAGGGTGCCTAGTTGGGACCATAGATACGGCCATAGTGAGAGCCTAGCGAGGGCCACATGGAACCGTAGAGAAGGCTATAGTGTTGGCCTAAATAGGGCGTAGTTGGGACCATAGAGATGGTCATAGTGAGGGCCTAGAGAGGGCCTAGATAGGACGATATAAAACGGTCATAATGAGGGCCTAGAGAAGGCCTAGATGTGTCCATTGACATGGCCATAGTGAGGGCCTAGAGAGGGCCTAGGGAGGACCTAGAGAGGACCAGAGAGACAGCCATAGTGAGTGCCTCTACACGGCCTAGGGAGAATCATAGAGATGCCATAGTGAGGTCTAGAGGTGCCGAGGAAGACCATTGAGACAGCCATAGTGAGCGCCTCGAGAGGGCCTAGGTGGGACCATAGAGATGGCCATAATGAGGGCATAGATATGGCCTAGATGGAACCATAAAGACGACCATAGTGAGGGCCTAGCGAAGGCCTAGAGAAGACAATAGAGATGGCCATAGAGAGGGCTACAAAGGGGGACTAGAGAGGACCATAGAGATGAGCATAGAGGGAACATAGAGTGGGCCTAGTGAGAGCCTAGAGAGGAACTTGGAGGACCATAGAGACAGCCATAGTAAGTGACTGCATTCGGCCTAGTGAGGACCATAGACATGGCCATAGTGAAGAACTTGAGAGGGCCTATAGAGGACCATGTAGACAGCCGGAATAAGGGCCTAGATATGACCTAGGGAGGACCATAGATCTGGCCATAGTGAGGGCCTAGATAGGGCCTAGACTGGACTATAGAGATGGCCACAATATGGGCCGAGAGAGGGCCTAGAAAGTCCATACAGATGGTCATAGTGAGGGCCTTGACAGTGCCTAGAGATGACCATAGATACGGCCATAGAGAGGGACTAGAGGGCCAAGATGGGACAATAGAGATGGCATAGAGAGGGGCTAGAGGTCTTAGAGAGTAACATAGTGTCGGCCATAGTGAGGGCCTAGAGGGATCCTAGTGACGACCATACAGACTGTCCAATTGCGGGCAGTGGGTCCAGAGAGAGGACCATAGATATAGCCATAGTGTGGGCATAGAGAGCGCCTAGAGAGGACCAAAGAGCCACCCATAGTGAGGCCCTAGATAGGTGCCTACATAGGACCAAAAGACGGACATAGTTAGGGTCTAGAGGGTGCCTAGAGAAGACCACAGATATGGCCATAGTGAGGGCCTCAAGAGTTCTTAGGTGGGTCCATAGAGATGGTCATAGTGAAGGCTTAGAGAGGGCCTAGATGGGACCATGAAGACAACCATAGTGATGGCCTAGAGAGAACCTAAAAGTGGACTATAGAGATGGTCATAGAAGGGCCTAGAGAGGGCCTAGAGAGGACCATAGAGAATGCCTTAGTGAGTGCTTCGAGACTTCCTAGAGAGGATCATAGAGACGGCCATAGTGAAGGTGCAGAGAGGGCCTAGAGGGGAAAATAGAGATGGCCATAGTGAGGGCTTAGATAGGGCCTAGGGAGAATCATAAAGACTGCAAGAGTGCGGGCATAGTGGGGGCCTGGAGACACCATATAGACAGCAATATTGAGGGCATAGATAGCAACAAGAGAGGACCATATAGACGGCCATAATGAGGGCCTTGAGAGGGCCTAGAGAGGACCATAGTGACGGCTATAGTGTCCTAGAGAACACTATAGAGGCCTAGAGGGTGCCTAGAGAAGATCATAGAGACAAGCTTGTGAGGTCCTCAAGTCGGCCTAGGTTGGACCATAGAAACGGCCATAGTGAGGGCCTAGAGAGGGCCTAGATTGGACAATGAAGACAACAATAGTGAGGGCCTAGAGAGGACCACAGAGACGGCCATAGTGAGGGCATTGAGAGGGCCAAGGTGGGATCATAGAAACGGCCATAGTAAGGGCCTAGAAGGGCCTAGATTGGACCATAGATATACCCATAGTGAGGGCCTAGAAAGGGCCGAGATGGGACCATAGACAAGGCCATAGTTAGGTCCTAGAGAGGGCCTAGAGAGAATCATAGAGATGGTAAAAGTGAGGTCCTAGAGGGTGCCTAGAGAGCACTATAGATACAACCATAGTGAGTTCCTTGAGATGGTCTAGATGTGACCATTGAGATGGTCATAGTGAGGGCCTAGAGAATGCCTAGAGAATACCATATAGATGGCCAAATTCAGGCAATGGGTCCCAAGAGAGGACCATAGATAAGGTCATAGTGAGGGCATAAAAAGGACTAGAGATGACCAAAGAGACAGCCATAGTGAGGCCCTAGATAGGGCCTACATAGAACCAAAGACACGGGCATAGTTAGGGCCTAGAGGGTGCCTAGAGAAGCCCATCCATACGGCCATAGTGAGGGCCTCAAGAGGTCTTAGGTGAGTCCATAGAGACGTCCATAGTGAAGGCCTAGAGAAGGCCTAGATGGACCATAAAGACAACCATAGTGATGGCCTAGAGAGGGCCTAGAGTGGACGATAGAGATGGTCATAGTAGGGCCTAGAGAGGGTCTATTGAGGACCATAGAGACAGCCTTAGTGAGTACTTCGAGACTGCTTAGAGTGGATCATAGAGACGGCCATAGTGCAGGCACAGAGAGGGCCTAGAGGGGACCATAGAGATGACCATAGTGAGGGCCTAGATAGGGCCTAGAGAGGATCATAATGACTGCAAGAGTGCGGGCATAGTGGGTGCCTGGAGAGACCATATATACGGCAATATTGAGGGCATAGATAGCAATTAGAGAGGACCATATAGACGGCCATAATGAGGACCTAGAGAGGGCCTATAGAGGACCATAGTGACGGCCATAGTGAGGGCCTAGAGAGGATCATAAAGACTGCAAGAGTGCGGGCATAGTGGGGGCCTGGAGACGACCATATAGACCGCAATATTGAGGGCCTAGAGAGGACCTAGAGAGGACCATAGTTAAGGCTATATTGAGGGCATAGACAGAAACTAGACAGGACCATATAGACGGCCATAATGAGGGCCTAGAGAGGGCCTAGAGAGGACCATAGAGATTGCCATAGTGAGGGCCTAGAGGGTGCCTAGATGGGACAATAAAGACGACAATAGTGAGGGCCTAAAGAGGACCTAGAGAGGACCACAGAGATGGCCATAGTGAGGGCATAGAGAGGGCCTAGGTGGGATCATAGAAACGGCCATAGTGAGGGCCTAGAAGGGCATAGATTAGACCATAGATAAAGCCATATTGAGGGCCTAGAAAGGGCCGAGATGGGACCATAGAGAAGGCCATAATTAGGGCCTAGATTGGACCATAGAGATGGTAATAGTGAAGTCCTAGAGGGTGCCCAGAGACCACTATAGATACAATCATAGTGAGTTCCTAGAGATGGTCTAGATGTGACTATTGAGACAGCCATAGTGAGGGCATAGATATGGGATAGATGGGACCATAAAGATCACCACAGTGAGGGCCTAGAGAGGGCCTAGAGAAGACAATAGAGAGAGCCATAGTGAGGGCTACAGAGAGAGACTAGAGAGGACCATAGGATCGAGCATACTGTGGGCATATAGTGGGCCTAGAGAGGATCTAGAGAGGACCATAGAGACAACCATAGTTAGTGTCTGAATTTGTCCTATAGAGGACCAGAGAGAATTCCATAGTGAAGGCCTAGAGAGGGCCTAGAGAGGACCATGGAGACAGCTGGAAGGAGGGCCTAGATAGGACCTAAGGAGGACCATAGAGCTGGCCATAATGAGTGCTTAGATAGGGCCTAGAAAGACCATAGAGACAGTCATTGTGAGGGCTTAGAGGGTACGTAGAGAGGACCATAGAGATGGCAATAGTGAGAACCTAGAGAGGGCCGAGATGGAACCATAGAGATGGCCATAGTGAGGGCCTAGAGAGGTCCTAGAGAGGACCATATATAGTGGGGGTCTAGAGAGGGCCTAGGAAGGACCATATAGACTGCTGAAATGCGGGCAGAGGGTCCCTAGAGAAGACCATCAAGCGGTCATAGTGAGGGCATAGAGAGCACCTTGAGAGGACCATTGATACCTCCATAGTGAGGTCCTAGATAGGGCCTACAGAAGACCATATATACGGCCGTAGTGAGGGCCTAGATAGCACCTAGATGTGATGATTGAGACGGCCATAGTGAGATCCTAGAGCGAGCCTAGAAAGGACCATAGAGATGGCCATAGTGAGGGCCTAGATAGGGAAAAGAGAGAACCATATAGACTGCCCGAATGCGGGCAGATGGGGCAAAGTGATGACAATAGATAAGGCCATATTGAGGGCATAGAGAACGTCTAGAGAGGACCAAATTGATGGCCATAGTGAGACCCTAGATATGGTCTACATAGGACCAAAGAGAAGGGCATAATTAGGGCCTAGAGGGTGCCTAGAGAAGACCATAGATACAGCAATAGTGAGGGCCTAGAGAGGGCCTAGAAAGGACAATAGAGACCGCCAAATAGGGCCTAGTGATGGACTAGAGGACCATAGAGGCTACCGTAATGAGTGCTAAAGAGGGCCTTGAGTGGACCATAGAGACGGCCATACTGAGTGCCTAGAGAGGGCCTAGAAAGAGGATAGAGACAGTCATATTGAGGGTCTAGAGGTTTCCTAGAGAGGACCCTAGATAAGGCCATAGTGAGGGCCTAGATAGGGCCGAGATGGGACCAGAGAAATGGCCATAGTTAGGACCTTGTTAGGGCCTATTTGGAACCCTAGAGGGGGCCATATTGAGGGCTTAGAGAAGGCCTAGAAAGGACCATAGAGACGACCTAGTGAGGGCTAGAGGGCCTAGATGGGACATAAGAACTACCATAGTGAGAGCCTAGAGAGGCCTAGAAAGGAAGATAGTGACAGCCATTGTGAGTGCCTATAGAAGGCCTAGAAATGACCATGTAGATGGTCATAGTGAGGGCCTAGAGGGTGCATGGCTAGGACCATAGAGACAGCCATAGTGAGGGGTTAGAGAGGCCCTAGATGGGACCTTCGAGATGGCTATTGTGAGGACCTAGAGAGGGCCTAGCGTGGACCATAGAAACGGTCATAGTGAGGGCCTAGTGGGTCCTAGTTATCACCATAGAAGTGGCCATAGTGAGGTCCTTTAGAGGTTCTAGATGTCACCATTGAAAGGACATAGTGAGTACTTAGAGAGGTCCCGGAGAAGACCATGGAGACGACCATAGTAAGGGCCTAGAGAGGGCCTAGAGTGGACTACAGAGATGACAATAGTGAGGGCCTAGAGAGGGCAAAGGGAGGGCCTAGAGAGGTCCTAGAGAGGACCATAGAGATGGACATAGTGAGGGCTGAGAGAGGACCATAGAGGTGACCAGAGAGAGGGGATAGGGGGATCCTAGAGATTACCATAGTAACGGCAATAGTGGGGGACTAGAGAGGGCCAAGAGAGGATCATAAAGACCGCCATAGTGAGGGTATAGATAGTGCCTAGATGGGACCATAGAGACTGCCATAGTGAGGGCCTAGAGAGAGCCTAGACAGGACCATAGAGTCAGAAATAGTTAGGGCCAAGAGAAGGCGTAGAGAGGACCATAGATACATTAATTGTTAGGGTCTATTGGGTTCCTAGAGAGGACCATAGATAAGGCGATAGTGAGAGCATAGAGAGGGCCTACATGTAACGTTTGAGATGGTCATAACGAGGACCTATAGAGGACCTAGATGGGACCATAGAGAGGGCCATAGTGAGGACCAAGAGTGGGCCTAGAAAGGCCCATAGTGATGGCCATAGGGAAGGCCTAGAGAGAGCATAGAGAGAGCCTAGACAGGATCTAGAGAGGACCATAGAGACAGCCATAGTGAGGGCCTAGAGACAGCCTAGAGAGGACCATAGAGACAGACATATTTAGAGCCTAGAAAGGGCCTAGAGAGGTCTTAGAGAGGACCTTAGAGACAGCCATAGTGAGGGCCTAGAGAGGGCCTTGATGTGTCCATTGAGATGGCCATAGTGAAGACCTAGAGTGGGCCTAGATGAGACCATTGAGATGGCCATAGTAAGTCCCTAGAGAGGGCCTAGATAGGACAATAGAAACAGCATAGTGAGTGTCTTGAGAGGGGCTAGAAAGGACCAGAGATAAGTCAATACTGATGGCCTAGATGGGATCATAGAGATGGCCACAGTTAGGGCCTAAAGAGGGCCTAGAGAAGATCATTGAGACAGCCATAGTGAGAGTCTAGAGAGGGCCTAGAGAGGAACATAGAGAAGATAATAGTGTGGGCCTACAGAGGGCCTTGAGAGAGCCTAGAGAGGTCCTAGTGAGGACCATTGAGTCAGGCATAGTGAGGGCCTAGAGACAGCCTAGAGAGGAAAATAGAGACGGCCATATTGAGGGCCTAGAGAGGGCCAAGATAGTGCCTACAGAGGTCCTGTAGAGGACCATAGACACTGCCATACTGAGGGTCTAGATAGTGCTTAGAAAGGACCATAGAGATGACCATAGAGAGTGTCTAGAGGGGCCTAGAGAACACCATTGAGACGGCTAGAGGGAGGGCCTTGAGAGTGCCTGGAGAGGACCCAAAAGACTGCCATAATGAGGGCCTAAATGGGACCTTATAGATAGCCACAGTGAGAGCCTAGAAGGGCCTAGTTGGAACCATAGAGACAGTAATAGTGAGGGCCTAAAAGGTGCCTAGAGAGGACCATAAATATATCCATAGTGAGTGCCTAGAAAGGGGCTATATTTGACCATTGAAACGGCAATAGTAGGGCCTAGAGAGGCTCTAGAGAGAACCATAGAGACAACCATAGTGAGGGCATAGAGAAGGCCTTGACAGGGCCTGTAAAGGTCCTATTAAGGACCATAGAGATAGCTATAGTGAAGGCTAGAAAAGGCCTAGAGAGGGCATAGAGAGGTCCTATAGAGGACCATAGAGACTGCCATAATGAGGGCCTAGGGAGGGCATAGAGAGGACCATAGAGACAACCATAGAGAGGGCCTAGTGAGAGCCTAGAGAGGACGATAGAGACATCCATATTGAGGGACTAGAGAGACCTAGAGAGGACCACAAATATGGCCATAGTGAAGGCATAGAGACAGCTTAGATGGGACAATAGATACAGCCATAGTGAGGGCCAAGAGTGGGCCTAGAAGTGACCATTTAGAGGGCATAGTGAGGACCTAGAGAGAGCCTAGAAAGGACCATCGAGACTGCCATTCTGAGGGCCTAGATAGTGCCTAGAGGGAACAATATAGACTGCCAGAATGCAAGCATAGAGGGGTCTTAGAGAGGACTATAGAGACAGCCATAGTGAGGGCATTATGAATGCCTAGAGAGGACCAATGAGACAGCTGTAATGAAGACCTAGATAGGCCATAAATATGACCATATCGATGGCCATAGTGAGAACCTAGAGAGGGTTGCGAAGAGACCATACAGACTGCCATAGTTAGGGCCTAGAAGGACCTAGAGAGGACCCTAGAGACAGTAATAATTAGGGCCAAGAGAGAGACTAGATAGGACCATAGGGACAGACATAGTCAGGGCCTAGAGAATGCCTAGATGGGACCATAGAGATGGTTAAAGTGTGGCCTAGAGAGGTCCTAGAGAGACAGGAGAGACGGCCATAGTGAGGGCACAGAGATGGCCTAGAGAAACCATTGAGACAGCCATAGTGAGGGCCTAAATAGGGACTAGAGAGGTCCATAGATACGACCAAAGAGAGTGCCTGGAGGGAGCCTAGAGAGCACCATTTAAACGGCGATAAGGAGGGCCTTAAGAGGGCCTAGAGAGGATCCAAAAGGAGGCCAGTGAGGCTAAAGGTAAACTCGACAGGCAGGTCCTGGCCAAGCAGAGGTCTAGCTGGCAGTGGCAGCGGCCCAGGCCTGCGAGTTGGAAACGTCGCAGCGGTGGAGTCCTGGCCACCGCGGCAGCAGCCCGGGGCTTGCGCAGGCAGCCCTCCAGCCCAGGCCCAGGCAGCAGGCCCCAGGCCTACGAGGCCAGTGCCCGGGGCTGTAGGTGGAGCTGCCTGGAGGCTTCCAGGCAGCCTGTGTCACATACCGGAGGAAGGTCCCCGGGTTCCAGGGGCTGGAGGCTTCGGCGGCGGCGGCAGCCCGGCAGGCCCCAATGACACAAGGAAGTCCTTGGTTCCAAAAGGGTTTATTGTCATGGCGGATGGTAAATGAATCTGATGTATCCCCAAAACTCAGGGCAGGCCTGAGTTAAATAGGGAGGGAGAAGTAGGAAGGTCGGGAGGTTCTGGGGAGGAATGGTTTAATTGGCTTCCGCCCTCTGACCTTCATTAGTATGTAAATCCCTAGGCCTGAGGCTGTAGTTACACCCTCCTACCTGTGCACTTGGGAGGGCTGTAATGGCCTACGTGACTGAACAATGTAGGTCGATGGAGATTGGACTGCTTGTTAGGACTCTGATGTTCTGGGGACTTGGCCAAACTCCTGCCGTTTCTCCCTTGGAGTCTCGGGTTCTAGGCCAATGCCCAGCCAGAAACCAGAATACCCTTACGCAGTGCCCACATCTCCTCCCCTTTACTTTTTAAAAAAGGGGGTCACTGTGTCATCCTGTGGTAAAAATTTGCATGAGGAAGTTAAAAGAAAGCACTATTTAGGCCAGAGGGTTAGCACAATTAAGTCACAGGGTAAGGGGATTAAGGGTAGGGGGGTGGGGGGGAAGGAAGGGGAGTATGCGGGTGGGGATTGGAAGGCAAAGGTTTCACTGAATCAATTGAATCAGGTGATACAGTTTGAGGGTAATAACATCTGACTAAATCTAGATAGACATTAAGTTTTCCCACTAACACTGTAACTTTAGAGCTATTTGACTTTGCAAAAAGAGTTCATCTCAAGCAGGAAGGTCTGGATCTGTCTTCTGTAAGATTTAGCTTTGGGTCTTCTGCTAATGCAGTGTAGCTGGAAGAAGACAGCTTGGCCTCCTAGGCAGGTTCCAGGAGGTGGATTTTGTCTGATCTCAGCATGTCTCTGGAGTCTGCAGTCTGACGAGATGCTGAGGAGAAGGCAGCTTGGCATCTCAGGCAGGTTCCAGAAGATGCATCTCCACGGGACTTGTGGGAGCACCTAATTAGGATAATCAAAACAGAAAGCAGCACCCCGGCTTTGGGATTTCTGCAAAGGCTGAGTATTAAGCATTAAGTCACTTGGGAACAAGCACATCACGGTCTGTCATTAAGATCCTGGAAAGGCAAAGGTTTGAGGAAATTTTGTTTTAGAAGGCACTTTGTGAATAAGAAAAAGCGAAAAAATTTTGGGTTGAAAGCACAAACACTGTTGTTTTAGTCTTCCTGTTTGAGAAGAAAAGGCATTAAATGGCGGGTTTAGAAGCAGTGGGGGGGGGCCTGCTCTGCCATGTGGCGGCTGGGTGCTCTAGCAGAGAGGCCAGGGTATTCCCCATTTGTTTTTCTTAGAAGTAAAAGGCCAACCTTGAAGAAAACTTAGAGGCTTGATAGAAGAGTCAGAAAGAGTGAGGTTTTGTGTGAGAGACTGAGTTAGGAGAGAGACACGCGAAGCTGGAGGTAAGCTGGCGTGGTAGCTGGCAGCTCCCTGGGAGAAGCTGGAGTTGGTGCACAGTTTCTCCAGGCTCAGCCTGGAGTTTTAGCCTCGAGAAAGAAACTGAGAGGAACACCGGGGCAAAGGACTTCAGGCAAACCAGCTGGGCTGTAGCTGGCCGCAAATGACCTAGGAGGTGAAGAGGGAAGGGGGCAACCAGGTACCAGCCCTGTTGCTTCAGGCAGCCAGAAATGGCCGCAAATGACGGAGGAGTGGGGGGAAGTCTATGTTCACAGTTTCTCCAGGCTCAGCCTGGAGTTTTAGCTGCGAGAAAGAAACTGAAAGAACATGGGGGCGAAGGGACTTCAGGCAAGCCAGCTGGGCGTAGCTGGCCGCAAATGACCTAGGAGGTGAAGGGGAAGGGGGGCAACCAGGGTACCAGTCCCGTTGCTTCAGGCAGCCAGAACTGGCCACAAATGACGGAGGAGTGGGAAGTCTATGTTAGGCTAGCAGGCAGCCTGTGAAAAGACTGACCCCCTGAGGGGAAAATCACTGGGGACTAGAGTTTTTCATGAAAGGCAGACCCCGGGGGAGGGGGCAGAGAGCAGAGATTAGTGTCGCCGCCATCTTGTTGAGTTGGAGATCACGGGGAAGAGAGAAACCTATGTACCAGGCAAGTGTGTTAAAGACTGAAGTCAGAGCTTTTAAGAGGAACAGGACGTCTCAGCCTCAAGGGTCTCTCACTCAAGGAAAGAGTTTTTAGAACGAAGATCACAGCAGGCACTGTGGCCTTAAAGACAGCATTTAGTGTGAAGGAGCTTCTCTGTGGAGCTGGGGTATGGGCAGAGTGGAGGCTAGGGAGTCGCCGCCATCCTGAACTTGAGCTGGAGAACCGTGGAGGGAGAGGGGAGAGAGAGGAGGGGGATAGTGAGAGACCCTGCCTAGTCTTGTAAACTAGGCTGGAGTTAATCACGGTTCCGTGGAGAGGTTCTTGGCAGGCACCAGCTGGGGGGTACTCTTGGACCTGGCTTTGCCCACATGCTCAACCACCTGTAGGGAATGATGTAGGGCCGAGAATGGGCACCCCACGGGCATGAGTCTCTGTTGTGTTGTGGGTCGGTGTGGCCCTGCCATGATGCAGTAGGCGGGGATGGTAGTTAATTGGCTCCGCCTCTGACTTCATTAGTATGTAAATCCTAGGGCCTGAAGGCCTGAAAGTTACACCCTCCTACCTGTGCACTTTGGAGGGGCTGTTAATGGCCTACGTGACTGAACAATGTTAGGTCTATGGAGATTGGACTGCTGTTAGGACTCTGAGTTCTGGGGGACTGGCGAACTCCTGCTGTTTCTCCTTGGAGTCTCGGGTTCTAGGCCCATGCCCAGCCAAGAACCAGAATACCCTTACGCAGGTCCCCAATAGTGAGGCTAAGAGAGGGCCCAGAAAGGACCATAGAGACAGCCATAATGAGAGCCTAGAGAGGTCTGTAAGTGAGCATAGAGATGGCCATAGTTAGGGTCCTAATATGGCCTAGATGAGACCATTGAAGCGGGAAATAGTTAGAGACTAGAGAGAGTCTAGAAAGGACCTTAGAGACGGCCATTGTGAGGGCTTAGGAGGGCCTAGAGAGGACCTTAATGGACTTCCAGAATTCGGGCATAGAGGGGTCTTAAAGAGGACCATAGAAATGTCCATAGTAAGAGCATAAACAGAGCCTCAAGAGGAACATAGAGACAGCCATAGTGAGGCCATAGATATGGCCTAGAGAGGACAATATAGATGGCCATAGTGTGGGCCTAGAGAGTGCCGGGAAGGGACCACAGAGACTGCCATAGTGAGGGTCAGAGAAGGCCTAGAGAGGACCATAGAGACGGTAATAGTTGGACCTAGAGCATGCCTACAGAAGACCATAGATATGGCCATAGTGAGTGCCTAGAGGAGTCGTAGATGTGACCATTGAGCTGGCCACAATGAGGACCTAGAGATGGCCTAGATGGAACCATTGAGATGGCCATAGTGAGGGTCTAGAGAGGGACTAGATGGAACCATGGAGGTGGCGATATTGAGGGCCTAGAGAGGACCAGAGATGACCATAGAGACATTCATAGTGAGCGCCTTGTGAGGGCCTAAATAGGACCATAATGACGACCATAGATAGGGCCTAGAGAGGGTCTATACAGGGCCTGGAGAGGTCCTAGAAATTACCATAGAGACAGCCCTTGTGAGGGCCAAAAGACGCCATAGTGAGAACCATAGTGACGTCAATAGTGAGGGCCTAGATAGGGCCTAGAAAGGACCATAGATACATTCATAGTGAGAGCCTTGAGACAGCCTAGATAGTCCTATAAGATGGCCATAGTGAGGGCATAGAAGGGGCTAGATGACCATAGAGACAATCTTAGAGAGGGCCTAGCGTGGGCCAGAGAGGGCCTAGAGAGTTCCTATAGAGGCACATAGAGACAGCCATAGTGAGGGCCTAGAGAGTGTTAGAAAAGGCCTAGAGAAGTCCTAGAGAAGACCATCAAGATGGCCATAGTGAGTGTCTAGAGGGGGCCAAGATAGTACCATAGAGACAACCATAGTGAGTCCTTGAGACAACCTAGAGAGGACCATAGAGACGGACATAGTGAGGACCTAGAGGGTGGCTAGAGAGGATCCTAGGGACAGCCATAGTGAGGGCATAGCGGTGGCCTAGAGAGCATCATAGTGATGGCCATAGTGAGTGCCTACAGAGTGCCTAGATGAGACCATAGAGACAGCTTAGTGAGGGCCTAGTGAGGTCCTAGAGAGTATCATAGAAAAGGCATTAGTGATGGTCTAGAGGATGCTTAGAGAGGACTATTGAGACGGCCAAAGTGTGGCCCTACAGCAAGCCAAGATGCGAAAATAATTGCTTTATTGAGGGCCAAGAGAGACCTAGAGGCCTAAAGTCTAGAGACAGGAGACCAGAATCCTAGGAGTGACATAGAGAACAAAGAGTTCTAGAGAGCTAGAAGCACATAGAGAACTACCATAGTGGCCAAGAGGTGAGAGGCCTATAGAGGTCTAGAGAAAAACCATAGAACAGCAATTGAGGGCTAGAGATGGCCTGAGAGTGACTATAGGAGGGAAGTAGAGGTCTAAGGGTCTAGAGAGACCATAGAGAGACATAGAGGGCTCTAGAGATGCCTAGAGGGTTAGAGAGGCTAGAAGGCTAAGGGATAGAGAGACCATAGAGATGCCATAGGGCTCTAGAGAGTGCCTAAAGAGCTAGAGACAGAATTGAGGCCTAGAGGGGCATGAGAGACCATAGGAAGCCATATGTGGCCTAGATGGCCTAAAAGACATAGAGACGCATCGTGAGGGCTAAAGAGGACCATGATGAGACCATAGTGACAATATTGAGGCCTAGATAAGCCTAGAGAAGACTATAGAGACGCATAGTGAGGGCTAGAGAATGCCTAGAAAGGGCCTAGAGAGGTCCTAGAGAAGACCATTGAGACAGCCATAGTGAGTGTCTAAGACAGGGCCTAGATTGTATCATAGACATGACCATAGAGAAGTCTTAGAGACAGCCTAGAGGGGACCATAGAGATGGCCAAGTGAGGACCTAGAGGGTGGCTAGAGAGAATACTAGAGACAGCCATAGTGAGGGCGTATCAATGGCCTATAAAACACCATATAGAAGGCCATAGTGAGTTCCTAGATGGGGCCTAGAGAACACCATAGAGTCGGCCATAGTGAGAGCCTAGAGTGGGCCTAGAGAGAACCATAGTGATAGTCATAGTGAGTGCCTAGGGAGTGCCTAGAATGGGCCTAGAGAGGGCATAAAGAATACCATAGAGATGGCCATATTGAGTGCCTAGAGATTGCCTAGAGAGAACCATAGAGACAGACATACTGATGGCCTAGAGAGTGCCTTGATGAAATCATAGAGATGGTCATAGTGAGGGCCTAGAGAGGGCCTAAATAGGACCATAATGATAACCATAGAGAAGGAGATCCAAGAAATTACCATAAAGACAGCCCTAGTGAGGGCCTAGAGACAGAATAGAGAGGACCAGAGAGACACCCATATTGAGGGCCTATATAGGCCCATAGATATGGCCACAGTGAGGGATTAGAGGCGCCTAGATAGGATCATAGAGACAAACTTAGAGAGGGCCTAGAGAGGTCCTAAAGAGGACTATATAGTCAGCCATGGTGAGGGCATAGAGAGTGCCTAGAAAGGGCTTAGAGAGGTCCTAGAGAATACCGATCAACACTGATATAGTGAGTGTCTAGAGAAAGCCTAGATAATACCTTAGAGACAAACATAGAGAGATCCTAGAGGCAGCCTAGAGAGGACCATAGAGATGGCCATAGTGAGGACCTAGAGGCTATTTAGAGAGGATCCTAGATGACGGCCATAGTGAGGGCGTAGCGATGCCTAGAGAGCACAATAGAGTCAGCCATAGTGAGGAACTAGAGGCTGCCTAGAAAGGATCCCAGAGACTGTCATAGTGAGGGCTTAGCAGTGGCCCTAGAGAGCACCATAGAGACGGCCATAGTGAGTGCCTAGAGATGGCCTAGAGAGGACACAGAGATGGCCATAGTGAGCACCTAGAGAGGGCCTAGAGAGGACAATAGAGACTGCCAGAGAGCTGGCATAGAGGTTGCCTAGGGAGGACCATAGAGATGGAAATAGTGAGGGCCCAGAGTTGTCTTGAGAGTACCATAGAGATGGCTTAGATGTGGCCTAGAGGGGGCCTTGAGAGGACCATAGAGACGGCAATACTGTGGTTCTTAGAGGGTTCCTAGGCAGGACCACAGAAACGGCCATAATGAAGGACTAGAGAGGGCCTGGAAAGGACCATAGAGACTGCCATAGTGAGGGGATAGAGGAGGCCTAGAGAGGACCTTAGAGACAGCCATATTGAGGGCTAAGAGAGGGCTTAGAGAGGACCATAGAGATGACCATAGAGCGTGCCTAGAGAGGGTCTAGAATACCATACAGACAGCCATAGTGAAAGCCTGTAGGGTGACTAGAGAGGACCATAGAGACAACAATAGTGAGTGCCTAGAGAGGGCCTAGGGAGGATCATAGATACTACCAGAATGCGGGCATAAGGGGGACTAGAGAGGACTATAGAGATGACCATAGTGAGGTTCTAGAGAGGGCCTATAGAGCACCATAGAGACGGCCATATTGAGGGCATAGAAAGGGACTAGAAAGGACCATAGAAGTGGCCAAACTGAGGGCTGAGGATGACCTAGATATGACCATAGAAAGGCCATATTGAGGGCCTTGATGGTGCCTAGAGAGGACAATACAGATGTCCAT
Organism: Mastomys natalensis; assembly: GCA_021653895.1. Taxonomy (NCBI): domain Eukaryota; kingdom Metazoa; phylum Chordata; class Mammalia; order Rodentia; family Muridae; genus Mastomys; species Mastomys natalensis. The sequence continues at coordinate 15,993 of JAJTUV010003614.1, read as the reverse complement.
AGTGAGGGCCAAGATAGGATCTAGATGGGACCATAGAGGCCACCATAGTGAAACTTTAGAAGGTCGTTGAAGGACAATAGAAAGGCCATATTGAGGGCCTACATGGGGCCTAGAGAGGACCAAATAGACGGCCTTAGTGTAGATGTAGAAAGGGCCTAGAGTGGACCATAGAGATTACCACAGAGACTGCCTAGTGAGCCCCTAGAGAGGACCATAGGTAAGGCCATAGTGAGGACCTAGAGGGGGCCTAGAGAGGACCATAGCCATGGACATAGTGAGTGCCTAGATAGGGCCTAGAGATTACCACAGAGACGGCCATAGTGAGGGCCTAGGGTGGACCTAGAAGGGACCATACACATGGCATTATGAGGGCCTAGAGAGTGCCAAGTGTGGACCATGAAAATGGCTATAGTGAGGACATAGAGAGGGACTTGATGGGACCCTAGCAACGGTTATACTGAGGGCCTAGAGAGGGCTTAGTTGGGATCATAGATTCGACCATTGTTACTGCTTAGAGAGGCATAGAGAGGAACATAGACATGGTTAAAGTGAGGAACTAGAAAAGGCCAAGATAGGACCATAGAGATGTGAAAAGTGAGGCTAAGAGAGGGCAAGAGAGGACCATATAGACGACCATAAAGAGCGCCTAGTGAGGTCATAGAGAGGACCATATGAACTGCCATAGTGAGGGAATTGAAGGAGCCTAGAGAGGACCAAAGAGATGGCCATAGTGAGTGCCTAAATAGGGACTAGAGGACAATAGAGATGGCCATAATGAGGGCCTAGAGAGGGCCTAGATGGGACCATAGAGACGGATAAAGTGAGCACCTAGAAGGACCTAGAGTGGTCCATAGGGACGGTCATAATTTGGGCCTAGCAGGGGCCTAAAGAGGACCATAGAGACAGCCTTAGTGAGGGTCTAGAGAGAGCCTAGAGAGGACCATAGAGACTGCTAGAGTGCGGGCATATAGGGGAACTTGAGAGGACCATAGAGATGGCTAATGTTAGGGCCTAGAGAGCGCCTAGATTGGACCATAGAGACGGCCATAGTGAGGGCCTAGAGAGGGCTTAATTGGACCATAGAGACGACACTTGAGATGGCCTAGAGATGGCCTAGAGAGGACCATAGAGATGACCATATAGAGTGCCTAAAGAGGGCCTAGAGAGGACAAAGAGATGGCAAAAGTGAGGGCCTAGAGAGGGCCTAGATGGACCATAGAGACGGCAATAGTTAGGGCTAAGAGAAGGCCTAGATAGAACCATAGAGACAACCATAGAGAGCACCTAGAGAGGGCCTAGAGAGTACCATAGAGATGGCCATACTGAGGGCCTAGAGAGGGCATAGTGGGGGACTATATGGGACAATAGAGTTGGTCATAGTGAGGGCATAGAGAGGACATAGATGGGACCATAGAGATGACTGTTGTTTCAGCCTAGAGAGTGCCTAGAGAGAACAATAAGACGACCACAGTGAGGGCCTAGAGAGGGCCTATATGGATCTATAGAGACTGGTCATAGTGAGGATCTAGAGAGGGCCTAGATGAAACCATAGAGACGACCATATTGATGGCCTAGAGAGGGCTTAGAGAGCACTATAGAGACAACCATAGTGAGGGCTATAAAGAGGGCCTCTGATCTAGAACCATAGAAGACTAACAGGGCATTGATAGGCTAGAGAGTCGAGTCCATCAAGAGGAACTAGAGCGCTAGAGAGGCATAGTGGATTAGACACTAGATGGACATAGAGGCGATAAATGAGCACTAGAAGGACCTAGAATGGCCATAGACGCAATTGGGCCTAGGGGCCTAAAGAGGACATAGAGACGTTTAGTGAGGTCTAGAGAGAGCCTAGAGAGGACCATAGAGCCTAGATGGGGCATATAGGGAACTAGAGACATAGAGTGGCTATTTAGGCCTAGAGAGCGCCTAATTGGACCATAGAGACGGCCATATGAGGCCTAGAGAGTAATTGGGCATAGAGACACACTGAGATGGCTAGAGAGGCCTAGAGAGGCCATAGAGATGACCATTAGAGTGCTAAGAGGACCATATATACTTCCATAGTGAGTGCCTAGATTAGGCCTCGATAGGACCACAGAGATGGCCATAGTGAGGGCATAGAGAGGACCTATGGAGGACCATAGAGTCGGTCATTTTGAGTGATTAGAGAGTGCCTAGAGAGGATCATAGACACAGCCGTACTGAGTGCATAGAAGGGGCCTAGAATGGACCATCGAGAAGACCAAAGTAAGGGCCTTGACAGGACCTAAATCAGAGCATAGAGACGACAATAATGGGGACTACAGATGGCATAGACAGAACAATTGAAATGGGAAAAATGAGGGCTAAGTGATGGCCTAGTGCGGACCATAGAGATGATGAAAGATGTGATGAGATAAGGCCTAGAGAGGAGCATAGAGACAGGCATAGTGAGTGCCTAGAGAGGGCCTAGAAAGGACTATAGAGACGGTCATAGTAAGGACCTAAAGAGGCATAGATAGGACCATAGAGACGGCCATAGTGAGTGCCTAGAGAGGGCCTAGAGAGGACCATAAAGACAGCCATAGTGAGGGCATACTGAGGGCCTAGAAAGGACCAGAGAGATGGCCGAAGGGAGGGCATAGAGATGACCTAGAGAGGACCATAGATGCGACTATAGTGAGAGCATAGAGAGGTCTTAGAGAGAGCTTAGAGGGGACCATAGAGACAGCAATAATGAGGACCTAGTGACGGCCTAGAGAGGAACATGATATGGTCAAATTGAGGGCCAAGAAAGGGCCTTGAGAGGGCATAGAGAGGTCCTATAGACGACCATAGAGATGGAAATAGGGCCTAGAAGGTGCCTAGAGAGGACCATAGTTATGGCCAAATTGAGGGCCTAGAGAGGGCCTAGAGGGGAACATTGAGACGTCCATAGTGAGTGCCTAGAGAGGCTGTTGAAAGGATCACATAAACGGCCATAGTTAGCGCCTATAGAGGGCTTAGAGGGGACCATAGAAACAGCCACAGTAAAGGCCTATGAGGACCATAAAGACAGCCACAGTGAGGGCCTAGAAAGGGGTTAGAGAGGACCATAGAGATTGCCAATGTGAGGGCCTACAGAGGGCCTAGAGAAAACCATTGAGATAGCCACAGTGAGAACCTAGAAAGGACCATACAGATGACCACAGTGAGGGCCTAGAGAGGGCCTAGAGAGAAACTATAGAGGTCCTAGAGAGGACCATAGAGACGGCCATATTGAGGGCCTAGAGAGGGCCTAGAAAGGTCCTATAGAGGACCAAAAAGACGGCCATAGTGAGTTCATAGAGAGGGCCTAGATGGCACCATATAGACGGCCATAGTGAAGGTCTTGAAGGGCCTATTGGGAACATATAGATGGTCATAGTGAGTGAGTAGAGAGGGCCAATAGTGGACCATACAGACATCCATGGTGAGTGCCTAGAGAGGGCCTATAGAGGACCATAGAGACGGTAATAGTGAGGGCCTAGAAGGTGCCTAGAGTGGACCGTATATATGGCCATAGTGAGGACCTAGAGAGGGCCTAGATGTGACAATTGAGACAGCCATAGTGAGGGCCTACAGAGGGCCTTGAGAGGAGCATAGAGAAGACCATAGTAAGGGCCTAGAGTGGGACTAGATAGGGTCTAGAGAGGTCCTAGAGAGGATCATTAGAGGACGCCATAATGAGGGCCAAAAGGGCAATAGAGGGCCTTGAAGGGGCCTAGAGAGCACCATATAGAGGCCATAGTGAGGGCCTAGAGACGGACTAGATGGGACCAAAGAGATGACCATAATGAGGGCATAGAGAGGGGCTTATACAGGACCATACAGACGGTAATTGTGAGGGCCTAGAAGGGGCCAAGAGGACCATAGAGACAGCTATACTGAGGGCCTAGAGAATGCCTAGATGTGAAAATGGTGATGGCTATAGTGAGGGCCTAGAGAGAGCCTAGAGAAGACCATAGTGAGGGCTTAACAGGGCCTAGAGAAGGTATAGAGTGGTCCTAGAGAAGACCATCGACACATCCATATTGAGGGCCTAGATAGGGCTTTGATAGGTCCCAGAGAGGACCTATATAGGACCATAGAGACAGCCATAGTGAGGCATAGAGAGGGCCTAGATGTGACAATTGAGACGGCCATACTGAGGGCCTAGAAAGGGCCTAGATGGGACCATAGAGACGGTCATAGTGAGGACCTACAGAGGGCCTAGATGAGACCATAGAGATGACCATAGTAAAGGACTAAAGATATCATAGAGATGGTCACATTAAGGGCCTATGGGTGCCTTGAGAGAATCATAGATACGGCCATAGTGAAGGACCAGTGAGGGCCCAGATGTTACCATTGAGATGGACATAGGGAGGGCTTAAGGAGGGCCTAGAGAAAGCCATGGAGACTGCTTTAGTGAGGGACTAGAGAAGGCCTAGTTAGGACCATAGAGACGACCATAGTGAGGTAATAGAGAGGGCCTAGAGAGGTCCTAGAAAGTACCATAGAGACAGCTATAGTGAGGGCCTAGAAGAGTGTAGAGAGGGCCTAGACAAGTCCTATAGAAGACAATAGAGACGGCCATAGTGACGGCATAGAGAGTGCCAAGAAAGGACCATAGAGACGACCATAGTGAGGTTCTAGAGAGGGCCTAGAGAGTGCCTAGAGAGGTCCTATAGAGGATCAATTAGACAGCCATAGTGAGGGCTTGAGAGGGCCTATAGAGAAGCATAGAGACGACCATAGTGAGGGCCAAGAGAGGTCCTAGAGAGGACCATAGAGACAGCTATAGTGAAGGCCTAGAGAGGGAGTAGAGAGGGCTTAGAGAGGTCCTATAGAGGATCATAGAGACAGCCATAGTGAGAGCATACAGAATGCCCAGAAGGGACTATAGAGACAACATTACAGTGGGCCTAGAGGGGCCTAGAGATCACTATAGATACAGCAATACTGAGGGCCTAGAAGGGCATAGATGTCACCATTGAGACAGCCATAATGAGGGCCAAGAGAGGGCCTAGAGAACACCAATGGGACGGCCATAGTGAGGGCCTAGAGAGGGCCTACAGAGGTCCTAGAGATGACCATAGATACGACTATAGTGAGGGCAAGAGAGGGCATAGAGAGTGCCTAGAGAGGACATATAGATGACCATAGAGACGGCCATAGTGAGGGCATTGAGAGGACCTATAGAGAGCCCATAGAGGTCCTAGAGAAGACCATAGAGACAGCCACAGTGAGCGACAAGCGACGGCCATTAGATGACCATAAAGATGGCAATATTGAGGGCCTAGAAAGGGCCTATAGGGGGCTTATAGAGGTCCTATAGAGAACAAAAAAGATTGCCATAGGGAGATCATAGTGAGGGCCTAGAAAGGCCAAAGTTGGGACCATATAGACAGTCATAGTGACTGCCTAGAGAGTGCCGAGATGTGCCCATTGAGATGGCTATAGTGAGGACCTAGAGAGAGCCTAGATGCGACCATAGTGACGTCCATAGTGAGGGCCTATAGAGGCCCTAGATAGGACCATAGAAATGAACATATTGAAGGCCTAGAGAGGGCCTAGACGGGACTATAGAAACAGCCATAGTGAGGGCCTAGAGTGGACCTAGAAAAGACCATCGAGATAGCCAAAGTGACTGTCGGGAGAGGGCCGAAATAGGAACATAGAAACGGTCAAAATGAGGGCCTAGTTGGTGCCTAGAGAGAGCCTAGAGAGGTCCTAGAGAGGACCATAGAGAGAGTTGGGGCCTAGAGAGAGACTAGATAGGACCATAAAATCGGACATGATGAGGGCTGAGAGGGCCTAAACAGGACGATAGAGACGGCCATATTGAGGGCCTAGAGAGGGCCTAGATTGAACCATTTAGATAGCCATAGTGTGGTCATTAAGGGCCTAGATGGGACCATAGAGACTGCCATAGTGAGGGTCTACAGCGGTAATAGATAGGATCATAGATAAGGCCATAGTGAGGACCTAGAGAGGGCCTAGAAAGGACCAGAGAGTCTTCAAGAGTGTGGGCAAAGATCGGGCCTAGAGAGGACCATATAGATGGCCATGGTGAGTGTCTAGAGGGGCCTAGAGAGGACCATAGAGACGACCATACTGAGGGCCAATAGTGGGCCCAGAGAAGACCATAGAGATGGCCATACTGAGGGCCTAGAAGTTTCCTAAAGAGGACCTTTGAGACGGCCATAGTGAGAGTATAGTTAGGGCCTAGAGAGGTCTAGAGAGGACACAGAAACTGCCATAATGAGGGTATAGAGATGGCTGGAGAGGACAATAGAGACAGCCATAGTGAGGGCCTAGAGATGACCTAGAAAGGACCATAGAAACGGCCCTAGTGAGTGCCTAGAGAGGGTCTAGATAGGACCATAGAGGTGCGCATAGTGAGAGCCTAGAGAGAGCCTAGAGAGGACCATAGATACTGCCATAGTGAGGACATAGAGATGGCTGGAGAGGACAATAGAGACGGCCATAATGAGGGCCTAGAGAGTGCCTAGAAAGGACCTTAGAAACGGCCCTAGTGAGTGCCCAGAGAGAGCCTAGAAAGGGATCATTGAGATGGCCATTGTGAGGCCCTAAAAGAGGGTCTAGAGAGGATCATAGAGAGGGCCATAGGGTGGGTCTAGAGGTTTCCTAGAGAGGACTTTATACAGCCATAATGATGGCCTAGATAGAGTCTAAATAGGATCATAGAGACTGCAATAGTGAGGGCCTAGAGGGGGACTACAAAGAACGATAGAGATGGCCATACTGAGGGCATAGAGGGGGGCTACAGAGGACCATAGAGACGACCTTAGTGAGGGCTTAGAGAGGGCTCAGAGAGGATCATAGAGATGGCCAAGAGGTGGCCTAGAGGGTACCTAGAGAAGACCATAGAGACAGCCATAGTGGGGCCTAGAGAAGGTCTAAACAGGACAATAGATTCGGCCATAGGGAGGGCCTAAACGATGTTTAGAGATGACCAATGCGTGGCCATAGTGAGGGCCTAGAGAGGACCATAGGGATGGCCTAGATGTGGTCTAGAAGGGGCCTTGAGAGGACAGATGGACTTCCATAGTCAGGGCCTAGATGGGGCTATAGTCAGGGCCTAGAGGGCATCTACATAGGATGATAAAGACGGCAAGATAGTGAGGGCCTAGAAAGGGCCTATGGCTGACCATAGAGCTGGTCATAGTGAGTGCCTAGAGAGTGCCTAGAGAGGTCCATAGAGAAGGACATAGTGAGGGCATAGAGGGAGCTTAGATGGAACTATAGAGATGGTCAGAGTGATGGTCTAGAAGAGTCTAAATGAGACCAAACATGCGGCCATGATGAGAAACTAAGGAGGGCCTAACAAGAGCCATAGAGATGGCCATAATGAGGGCATAGAGGTGCCCTGGGTGGGACTATAGAGACAGTAATAATAAGGGCCTAGAGACTGAATAGAGGACCATCTATATGGCCATAGTGAGTGCCTACAGATGGCCTAGAAAGGACCATAGAGACTGCCAGCGTGTGGGCATAGATGGGTCCTAGAGAGGACCATAGAGAATGCCATAGAGAGGGCCTACTGAAGGTTCAGAGAGGACCATAGAAACAGTCCTAGTGAGTGCCAAGAGAGGGCCTTGAAAGGACCATCGTGATGGCCATAATGAGGCATAGAAAGGGCCTAGTGAGGACCAAAGATACTGCCAGGGTACGGGCATAGAGGGACCCTAGAGAGGACCATAAAGATGACAACAGTGAGGTCCTAGAGAGGACCTAGAGAGGACCATAGAGACAGACATAAAGAGGTCCTAGAGAGGGCTTAGAGAGCATCATACAGACTGTCATATTGAAGGCATAGTGGGAGCCTAGATAGAACCATAGAGATGGCAATAGTTAGAGCCTAAAGAGGGCCTAGAGAGGACCATAGAGACTGCCATAGTGAGTGCCAAGAGGGTGCTAGAGAGGACCATACAGAAGGCCATAGTGAGGGCCTAGATAGGGCCTAGAGAGGATGATCGAGATGAACATAGTGACCGCATAGAGAGGGACTAAAGAGGACCATTGAGACATATGTAAGGAGGGCGAGGAGCGGGCCTAGAAGGGACCATAAAACTGCCAGAGTGCGCGCATTGAGGTGGCCAAGAGAGGACCATGGAGATGGCCATTGTGAGGGTTAGAGAATGTTTAGAGAGGACCATTGAGACGGCCATAGTGATGGCCTAGAGAGGGCCTATTTGGGACCATAGAGACAGCCAAATAGAGAACCTACAGGGAGCATAGAGATGGTCATAGTGAGGGTCTAGAGAGGGCCTACATAGCACCATAGAGATGGCCATATTGAGGGCCTAGTGAGGGCCTAGAGAGGACCATAGAGAGAGCCATAGTGAAGGCATAGAGAGGGGCATAGTTGGGGACCATACAGTTGCGCATAGTGAGAGCCTAGAAGGGCTTAGACTGGACCATTGAGACAGCCATATTCAGGGCCTAGAAGGTTCTTAGATGGGACCATAGAGACACAAATAGTGAGGGCAAATAGAGGGCCTAGATGGAACCATAGATATGGCCATAATGAGGGCCTAGAGAAAGCCTAGATGGGACCATAGAGATGCACATAGTGAGTGCCTAAAAAGGCCTAGATGGGACCATACAGAAAACCACAGTGAGGTCAAGAGAGGGCATAGAGAAGACCATAGACATGGCCATAGTGAGGGTCCAGAGAGGACCTATGGTGGACCAGAGAGACGGTTGTAGTGAGTGCCTTGAGAGTGCCTAGAGAGGAATATAGAGACAGACATAGGAGGGCATAGATGGGGCCTAGAGTGGACAATAGGGACTACCATAGTGAGGTCCTAGCAAGGGCCTAAGTGGAACCATAGAGACAGCCATAGTGAGGGCCTAGAGAGGACCTAGAGAGGACCATAGAGACTGCCAGAGATGGGCAGAGAGGTCCCCTAAAGAAGACCATAGAGATGAAAATAGTGAGGGCCTAGAGTTGTCCTTGAAAGGACCATAGAGATGGCCTAGATGTGGCCGAGATGGGGCCTTAAGAGGACCATAGAGACGTCCGTATTGTGGGCATAGTTGGTTCCTAAGCTGGACCATAGAAACGGCCATAACGAAGGACTAGAGAGGGCCTGGAGAGGAACATAGAGAATGCCATAATGAGGGCAAAGAGGAGTCCTAGAGAGGACCATAGAGACAGCCATATTGAGGGCTAAGAGAGGGCCTAGAGAGGACCATATAGACGACCATAGAGAGTGCCTAGAGAGGGCCTAGAATACCATTCAGACAGCCATAGTGAGAGCCTGGAGGGCTCCTAGAGAGGACCATAGAGATGACCATTGTGAGGGCCTAGAGAGGGCCTAGAGAGAACCAAAAAGACGGCCATGGTGAGGACCTAGATAAGACCCAGATGGGACCATAGAGACAGCCATAATGAGGGCCTAGGTTGGACTAGGTGGGACTGTAAATACAGACATAGTGAGAGTCTAGTGAGGGCCTACAGAGGGCCTAGTGAGGACCATAGAGATGGCCTTAATGAGGGCCTTGAGAGGGCCTAGAGTGGACCATCTCAATGGCCATAGTGAGAGCCTAGAAATGGCCTAGAGAGTAACATAGACACTGCCAGAGTGTGGGAATAGAGGGGTCCTAGAGAGGACCATAGCTATAGACATAGTGAGGGCATAGAGTGGGTCTAGAGAGACTATAGAGACGGCCCTAGTGAGGGCTTAGATAAGGTCTAGAAAGCGTCATAGAGACTGCCAAAGTGAGGGCATAGAGTGTGTCTAGAGAGGATCATAGATACACCATAGTGTGGGCCTAGAGAGGGTCTAGAGAGGACCATTGAGAGGCCATAGTAAGGGCCTAGAGAAGGCCTACAGAGGACCATAGAGATGGCCAAAGTGACGGTCTACAGGGTGCTTAGAGGGGACCATTATGATGGCCTTAATTATGGCCTAGAGTGGGCCTAGATGGGTCAATAGAAATGGTCAAAGTTAGGGCCTAAATAGGACCTAGAGAGTACCGTAGAGACAGAAATAGTTAGGGGTAGGAAGGGCAAAGAGAGGATAATAGTGACTCCCAGAATGGGGCATTAGGGGGACGAGAGAGTACCATAGAGATGACCATAGTGAGGTTCTAGAGAGGGCCTATAGAGGACTGTAGAGACGACCATATTGCGGGCATAGAGAGGGACTAGAAAGGACCAGAGATATGTTAAAGTGAGGGCCTAGAGAGGGCCTAGATAGGAACATAGACAGACTATTTTGAGGGCCTAGAGTGTGCCTAGAGAGGACCATAGAGAAGTCCATAATGAAGGACTAGAGAGGACCTAGATGGGACCATAGAGGCGATCATACTGAATTCTTTGAAGGTCGTTGATGGGACTATAGAAAGGCCATATTGAGGATCTAGAGGGGGACTAGAGAAACATATAGAGAACCTTAGTTTGGACCTAGAGAGGGCCTAGAAGGGACCATAGAGTCTAGCACACAGAGAGCCTATATAGCACCGATAGAGGACCATAGGTAGGGCCATAGTAAGGGCCAAGAGAGCGTTTAGTTGGGACCATAGATATTACCATTGTGACTGCCTAGAGAGGGCCTAGAGAAGACCATAGAGATGGCCAAAGTGAGGGCCTAGAGAGGGCCAAGATAGGACCATAGAGACGGCAATATTGAGGGCTAAGAGAGGGCATAGAGGGGACCATATGTACTTCCATAGTGAGGGCCTAGAGAGGGCCTAGAGAGGACCATATATACGCTATAGTGAGGGCCTAGAGGGGACTAGAGGGACCATAGGGATAGCCATAGTGAGGGACTAGAGAGGGCCTAGGGAGGACCATAGATATGGTCATAGTGAGGGCCTAGAAAGAACCTAGAGAGGACCATAGAGACGGTCATGTGAGGACCTAGAGAGGGCCTAGATGGGACCATAGAGACAGCTAATGTAAGCACCTAGAAGGGCCTAGAGTGGACCATAGGGACGGTCATAATGAGGGCTCAGCCTGGGCCTAAAGAGTACCATAGAGACAGCCTTAGTGAGTGCCTAGAGAGAGCCTAGATTGGCCCAGAGAGACTGCTAGAGCACGGGCATTGTCTGGTCCTAGACAGGATCATAGAGACGGCCAATGTGAGGGCCTAGAGAGCACCTGGCATGGACCATACAGATGGCCATAGTGAGGGCCTAGATAGGGCTTATTTGGGACCATAGCGATGACCCATGAGAGTCCCTAGAGAGGGCCTAGAAAGGACCATAGAGTGGACCATAGAGAGGGCCTAGAGAGGGCCTAGAGAGGACCAAAGGGACAGCAAAGGAGGACCTAGAGATGGCCTAGAGTTGACCATGGAGATGGCCATAGTTACGGCTAAGAGAGAGCCTAGAGAGGACCACAGAGATGGTCATAGTGAGGGCTATAGAGAGGACCTATTGTGGACCATAGAGATGACCATAGAGAGCCTAGAAAGGGCATTTAGAGGGTCTAGAGAAGTCCTAGAGAGGACCAGAGAGACAGACATAGTGAAGGACAAGACTCGGCCTAGAGAGGACCATAGAGACAGCCATAGTGGGGGCCTAGAGTGGGCCTAGAGAGGGCCATATACACTTCCATAGGGAGTGCCTAGAGGGGCTTAGTGAGGCCATAGAGATGGCCATATTGAGGGCCTAGAGAGGACCTACAGAGGACCATAGACATGGTCATACTGAGTAATTCAAGAGCGCCTAGAGAGGACCATAGAGACAGCCATAGTGAGTGAATAGACGGGCCTAGAGAAGACAATAGATATGGCCAGAGGGAGGGCCTTGAGATAGCCTAGAGTGGACCATAGCGATTGCCATGGTGAGGGCCTAGATAGGGCCTAGATCGGAGCATATAGACGACCATAATGGGGGGCTACAGATAGCCTAGACAGGATCATTGAAATGACCAAAATGAAGGTTAAAAGAGGCCCTAATGAGGACCATAGATCCTAGTGAGGATCATAGAGAGCACCAAGATAAGGCCCAGAAAGGACCATAGAGACGGCCATAGTGACTGCCTAGAGAAGGCCTAGAAAGGACCATAGAGACTATCATACAGTTGGCCTAGATTGGGCATAGTGAGTACCATAGTGACTGACATAGTGAGGTTCTAGAGAGGACCATGGAGACGGCCATTGTGATGTCCTATAGAGGTCTAGAGAGCAGATGATAATAGTGAGGGCCAAAAGGGTACATAGACAGAACCATATATACGGCCATAGTGAGGGCCTAGAGAGGGCCTAGATGTGACCATTGAGTTGGCCATAGTGAGGGTCTAGATGGGATCATAGAGGTGGGCATAGTGAAGGCCTAGAGAAGGCCTAGAGAGGACCATAGAGATTGCCATAGTGAGGTCCTAGAAAAACCATGGAGACATCATAGTGAGGGCCTAGAGAGGGCCTAGATAGCACAATAGTGACGACCATAGTGAGGGCTTAGAGTGGGCTTAGAGAGGTCCTAGAGTGGACCATAGAGACAGTCATAGTGAGGGCACAGAGATGGCTTAGACAGGTGATAGAGAGGACCATAGAGACAGCCATTGTGAGGTCTTATAGAGGACCATAGTGATGGCAGTAGTGAGGGCCTAGAGAGGGCATAGTGAGGACAAAAGTGAAGACGATAGACAGGGCATCAAGGGAGCCTAGATAGCATATTAGAGATGTCCATACTGAGTACATAGGGATAGCCTAGAGAGGCCCATAAAGACCGCCATAGTGAGGGCATAGAGAGAACCTAGATGGGACCATAGAAACAGTCATATGTGTACCTAGAGAGGACTAGGAAAGAATATCAAGACGGCCATAGTGACTGCCTAGAGAGGTCCTAGAGAGAACCATAGAAAGGACCATAGGGAGAGCATAGAGAGGGCCTATATAGGACCATAGAGACATTAATAGTGAGGGCCTAGAAGGTGCCTAGAGAGGACCTTAGATATGGACATACTGAGGGCCTAGAGAGGGCCTAGAGAGTAGGGGCCTAGAGAAGACATGGAGACGGATATAATTAGTGCCTACACAGGGCCTAGAGAGGACCATAGAGACGACCCTACTGTGGGCCTAGAGTAGGCTTAGAGAGCACCAGAGAGACTGCCATAGTGAGGGCCTAGAGAGTGCCTAGATGGGATCATAGAACGCATTTGAGGCCTTAGAATGACCTAGATGGGACCATAGAGAAAGTCATATTGAGGGCATAGATAGGGCAGAGATGGGAACATAGAGACGGCCATTGGGAGGGCCTATAGAGGTCTAGAAAGGACCAGAGAGATGGTAATAGTAATGGCCAAGAAGGTGCCTAGACAGAAACATATATATTTGCCATAGTGAGGGCCTAGAGAGGGCCTAGATGTGACAATTGAGATGGCCATAGTGAGGGCCTAGAGAGAGCGTAGATAGCACAATAGAGACGACCATATGAGGGCCTAGAGTGGGCTTAGAGAGGTCCTAGACAGGACCATAGATACTGACATAGTAGGGCATAGAGAGGGAAGAGAGGGCATAGAGAGGTGCTAGAGAGGACCAAGAGACAGCCATTTTGAGGTCCTAAGAGAACATAGAGATGGCAGCATTGAGTGCCTAGAGGGACATAGAGAGGACAAAAGGATGATGATAGAGAGAGGCATAGTGGGAGCTAGCACATTAGAGATGTCCATACGTATACATAGAGAGGGGCCTAGAGAATACCATAAGACCGCCATAGAGAGGGCCTAGAGAGAACCTAGATGGGACCATAGAGACAGCCATATTGAAGGCCTAGAGAGGGCCTAGATGGGACCATAGAAACAACCATAGTGAGTACCTAGAGAGGGCCTAGAAAAGACCATTGATACGCCATAGTGATTCCTAGAGAGGTCCTCAGAGAGATCCATAGATACGACCATAGATAGGGCATAAGAGGGCCTATATGGGACCATAGAGACATTAATAGTGAGGCTTAGAAGGTGCCTAGAGAAGACTTAATATGGACATACCGAGGGCCTAGAGAGGGCCTAGATGTGACCATTGAGGAACGCCATAGTGAGGGTCTAGAGAGGGCCTAGAGAAGACCATGGGACATATAGATATAGGGCCTACAAGAGCCTAGAGAGGACCATACAGACGACCCTACAGTGAGCCTAAGAGGGGATTAGAGAGCACGTAGAGACTGCCATAGTGAGGGCCTACAGAGGGCCTAGAGAAGACCATGGAGATGGATATAGTTAGGGCCTACACAGGGTCTAGAGAGGACCATAGAGATGACCTTACAGTGAGCCTAAAGAGGCTTAGAGAAACACCATAGAGATTGCCCTAGTTAGGGCCTAGAGAATGCCTAGGTGGGATCTTGAGACGGCCATATTGAGGCCTTAGAATTGCCTAGATGGGACCATAGAGAAGGCCATATTCAGGGCCAAGATAGGTCCGAGATGGGACCATAGAGACTGCCATTGTGAGGTCCTATAGACGAATAGAAAGGATCATAGATATAGTAATTGTGAGGGCCTAGAGGGTGCCTAGACAGGACCATATATATATATATATGGCCATATGGGGGCTTAGAGAGGCCGAGATATGACCATGGAGATGGTCATAGTGAGGACCTATAGAGGGCCTAGATGGGACCAAAGAAATGGCCATAGTGAGGCCCTAGAGAGGCCTATATAGGACCATAGAGATGGACATATTGAAGGCCTAGAGAGGGCCTAGATTGGACCATAGAAACACGCCATAGTGAGGGTCTAGAGAGAGCCTAGACAAGACCATGGAGACGGCGATAGTGAGGGTCTGGAGAGGGCCGAAAGAGGACCACAGAGAAGGTCATAGTAAGGGACTAGTGGGTGCCTAGAGAGAGCTTAGAGAGGACCATAGAGACAGCCATAGTGAGGCCTAGAGAAGGCCTAGAGAGTACCATAGAGACGGCCATATTGAGGCCCTAGACAGGGCCTAGAGAGGGCATAGAGAGGTGTTATAGAAGACCAAAATAACGGCCATAGTGAGGTCATAGAGAGTGCCTAGATGCGACCATATAAACGGCCATAGTGAGGGTCTAGAAGGACTTAGAAGGGCCTAGTTGTGACCATATGAATGGTCATAGTAGGTGCCTAGAGAGGGCCGAGATGGGACCATAGAGACGTTCATAGTGAGGGCCTAGAGAGGGCTGAGATGAGACAATACAGATGTCCATAGTGAAGTCCTTGGGAAGGCCTAGAGAGGACCATAGAGACAGTAATAGTGAGGGCCTAGAGAGGGCCTAGACATGACCATTGAGTTGGCCATTGTGAGGGCCTAGAGAGGGCCTAGATAGGACCATAGAGATGGGCATAGTGAGGGTATAAAGAGGGCCTATATAGGTCCATAGAAATCACCATAGGCCTAGAGAGGACCTAGAAAGAGCCTAGAGAAGACCAAAGAGACTGCCATAGTGAGGGACTAGAGAGGGCGTAGAGAGGGCCTAGAAAGGTCCTATAAGGAAAATAGAGATGGCCATATTGAGGAATAAGAGACTGCCTAGAAAGGACCATAGATATGAACATACAGTGGGCCTAGATGGGGCCTAGAGAACACCATAGAGACTGCCTTAGTGAGGGCCTAAAGTAGGCCTAGAGAGGACCATATAGACGGCCATAGTGAGGGCCTAGAGAGTGCCTAGAGATGGCCTAGAGAGGTCCAATAGAGGATCAAAAAGATGGCCATATTGAGGTCATAGAGAGGGCCTAGATGGGACCATATATACCTCCACAGTGAGGGCCTAGAAGGGCGTAGTTGGGACCATATAGATGGTCATAGTTAGTGCCTAGAGAGGGTCAAGATGAGACCATAGATACGTCCATAGTGTGGGCCTAGAGAGGGCCTATAGAGGATCATAGAGATGTTAATATTGAGGGCCTAGAAGGTGCCTAGAGTGTACCATAGATACGGCCATATTGTGGGCCCAGATAGGCCATAGAAAGGATCATTGTGATGGCCATAGTGAAGGCCTAGAGAGGGTCTAGAGATGACAATAGTGAGGGCCTAGAGAGGGCCTAGAGAGGTCCTAGAA
>JAJTUV010003613.1:0-68535 GCA_021653895.1 Mastomys natalensis | reverse complement strand
AGATGATACACCAATTTTCTGAAAATAACTTTTCTTTGATTATGATGATAATAATAATAAAATAATAATTTGGCGAGATGGTTAAGTGGCCAAGAGCACTTACTACTTTTGAAGAGAATTTGGCTTCAGTTCCCTGCACCCGCATCCACAACTGCCTATAACTCCAGTTCTGGAACATCCAACGCCTTCTTCTGGACTATGTGGTGCACAGACAGACCTACAAGCAAAACACTTATACACATAAAATAAAAATATTTGAAAGGGTTTACTTTTATTTTATGCATGAACATGTTTCACCTGTACATTTGTCTGTGCAGCATGTAACAGTCTCCACAGAGACCAGAAGAAAGTATTGGATACTCTGGAACTGGAGTAAGAGATGGTTATGAGTTGCCCTGTAAGTGCTAGAAATCAAACCTTCTGCAGAGCAGTCAGTGCTCTTAACTACTGAGCCTTTTCTCTAGCTCCCTAAAAATGTTTAAATTAATTTACTGTGTGTGTGGTTATGTGTGTGAGTGTGTGTTTGTGTGTGTGTCCATGTTCACAAGTGTACATATGCATGTAGAAACCAAAGGTTATCTTCACCTTGGTGTTTTTGTGACAGGGCTTCTTTCTCACTAGAACCTGAGGCTTGTTAGGCTGTCTGGACAGTGAGCCTCAAGGATCCTCCTGTCTCTTCCTTTCCAGCACTGAGACTACAAGCCTGTGCCATTATACCCAATTATTTTTCCATGGGTGCTGGGATGGAACTCGGGGCCTCATGCTTATGTAGTAAGCACCTTACCAACTAAGCCAGTTCCCAGTCTCTTGGTTTTCTTTCTACTGAATAAATTAAAACTTCACTGTATATGAGAACCACATTTTGTATCCATTCATTTGTTAAATGTGTACCTAGACTGATTTCATATATTGGCTATTGTGATTAATGATACAATAAACACAAATGTGAAAGTAATTCTGCTGTGCATTGACTTAGGTTCCTTTGGGTGTATACTCAGTGATGCTATAGTAGACAATGTGGTACTTCCATCTTGAATTTGAGAACCTCCATTCTCGTTTGCGTAGTGGTTAGAGTAATTCTTATTCCTATCCACAGTGAAGGTAGAGTCCGTTTTCTCTGCATTCTCTCCAGATAAGATCTCCAGATAATGATAACCATTCTGATTGGGGTGAGATAAATCTTGATGTAGTTTTGCTATACATTTCTCTGGAGGCTAGATATTTTGAACATATTTCCCTGTATTGTTTGGCTATTTTGCTGTTTTTATTTCAAAAGTTATTCTGCCTGTTTGTTGATGGGGTGATTTAGTTGGATTTTTGGTGGTTACATTTTTAGAGTTCATATAGACTCTAGACTTTTATTCTGTCAGATGTATAGCTAGCAAAGATTTCCTCCCATTCTGTAGGTTATCTCTTAACTCTGCTAATTGCTTCCTTTTATCATGCAATCCCATTCTGGCAAATCTTACTAATATTTCCTGAGCTATCAGACTCCTATTCAGTAAGTCACTGCCTATGCTTAGATCTTGAGTGTGTCCCATATGTTTTCTTCCAGAAGTTGTAAATCCTTAGATATAGTTAGGAATTTCAAATTTTGAATTATTTTATTTTTATTTTTCTATGTGTGTCTTGCCTGGATGCATGTCTGTGCACTATGTGCATACCTGGTGCTTCTGGAAGCCAGATGGTATCAGATCCCTGAAACTAGAAGTTGGTTGTGAGTCACTACGTGGGTGCTGAGAATTGAACTCAGGTCCTCTGAAAGAGCAACTAGTTCTCTTAAGCACTTAACTCTCTCTCCAAAGCAGGAATGTCAATTTTAAAAGTATCACTTGGAAAAAAATCAACTGGAAAATGTGATGATGTGTTGTACAAATTGTTTTTGTTGTTTATAGTGGTATGTCCCTTATGAGGAGTATAGATTGAGATGTCCTAAAATAAGAACTTAACAAAAAAGAAATCTTTTCTGTCTATGCATAAAAAGTTCCTATTTGCTTGCTGTGCAAATCTGAGAACCTGCGTTCAAACCCCTAGTACTAATGGAAGAAAAAGCTGGGTGTGGATCCTGGGGACTTAGCTTTTAAAGGCATTTTTTCCTCCAGAGAAGATATAAAAACAGTCAAGAAATACATGAAAAGATGCTTAACATATCTAGCCATTAGGAAAATGTAAATCTAAGGCACAATTATAGACTCCTCATGTCGACTAAGGCGGCTATGATCAGACACATGCTAAGTCAGAATGCAGAGAAATGCAACGACTGTAAGTTGCTGGGTGAAGTGTAAAATGGTATAGCTGCCTGGGAAAAGACTTCAGCAGTTCCTCAACAAGTCACTCCTAGTATTATCAAAAGACCCAGCCTATAAGCTATTGTAAACAGGCAGCTTCTGTGGAAATTTACCAGACCTAGTAGTCATAGGTCTTATAAATAGGCAGCCTCTGTGGACAGTACCAACTTAGATAAGGACAAGTGAATCATAGGCAGAGTCGTAGTGACCTGTCCCCTGAACCTTCACCAGCTGATTACCCTGTTCTGAAAGGTATCTGTACTCCCCTGAACACCTATGCTCTGGTGCCATTCCCTTCCTCACATCCTGCTTTTTGTGTTTACAACCTCTGTGTAAATAAGCAAATTACGATGTAATTTAAATAAAAAAAATAAAAACACACACAAAAAAGACCCAGCAACTCCATTATATGTATAAACAAAAGGATTAAAGGTGTGTATTCAAAGGAAACTTTGATCAAATGTCCACAGAGGCAATCTTCACAATGGCTGAAAGGTGGAGACCAGTCAAATGGCCATCAGTGTATAAATGGACAAACAGAGGCATGCTGATCATCACGGATGGTTGATGCATACTAGAATGTGGGTGAACTTTGAAACCACTGTTCTAACAGAAAGAAGCAAAACAGAACAGGCCATGTGCTGCATGATTCTATTTATACAAAATACCTAGAATAGGTTAATCCATAGAAACGAAAAAACAGATGCGTGGTTGCTAGGGTCCAAGGGCAGGGTGAAATGAGGAATGATACAAAGTTTCTATTTGGGACGATAAAAATGTTCTAGAACTAAACACAGATAGTGAGTCCACGTTGCTGAATGTATTTTTATGCTACTGGATTGTACCCTTTAAACAGTTAAAATGATATGCTTTGTATTATGCATATTTCATCACAATAAAAAAGAAAATTCTGACTTGAAAAAGGTTGGAAGAAAGCATTAGAAATGACTAACTGTAAATAAAATGTTGGCTTACTTATGCCAACATTGTGGAAAATAACTACATGTGGGATCTAACTAATTGAGATATGATAATATATTCATCATGATTATAATCCCATAAGAATAACTGACAACTAGAAGTGGGCGTGGTAATGCACACTGCAATCCCAGCACTGAGGAAGCTGAGGCAACAGTTCAAGGCTAGGCAGAGGCTGGCCTTATATGGAAAAGAATGCTTGCTGTGCAAATCTGAGAACCTTGAGTTGAAACTCTTACTACTGTGGAAGAAAAAGTGGGTGTGAATCTGGGGACTCACTGTCTGGCCAACCTAGCCAAGTCAGCAAGCTTCCAGTTCAATGAGAGACCCTGTCTGAAGACAATAAGGCAAAGAGCAATACAGGAAGTCATCCAAGGCCATCTTTTGGCCTCCACATGCATGTGCCACATAGATATCACACACACACACACACACACACACACACACCAAACAAACAAACAAACAAATTTAAAATGACAAGAGATCAAGGCCAACTTGAGCTACATGGCAAGAGAAAGTCTCAAATAAAAATTTCAATATTTTATTTTGTAAAAATCATGAATTTTAGACAAAGTCTTAAATGTCATTCCCTCTTTTCTCAAAAAAAAAAAAAATCTGAACTAAGGTATACCATATTCAAACTGCAGAAAACCAAGGCAAAAAAGAAAATTTTGAAAGAATTTAGTGTTTCAAATACCTCATCCACAAAGGAGCAAGGATTAAAATTATATCAGACTTTCAGAAATCAGGCACTGAAATATTTAATATAATGAAAGAAGAACACATCACCAAGAATTCTGTATCTATTGAAATTATCCTTTGAAAGTAAAGATTACCAGCTATGGCAATGCCAGTTGTAATCCCAGCACTCCAAAATCCTGCCTCTGCTTCTTGTACCCAAAAAAGCAGAGTAGTAGTTTCTAGAGCTTCGAGGAAATGGGAAATAACTGTTGAGTGACTGTAGAAGTTCTGCAGTCAGCTGCTCTACTACCTGAGCTAATGAGGAGTGACTATAAAGTTTATGAAGAATGATGAAAAAGTTCTAGCGCATGGTAATGATCATCAGCTGTACCACAACAGAGAGTGTTTCAGTGCTACTGGCTGTTCAAAGGACACATGCCTTCATTGGCAGGATTCATTGGCATATCCTTACAAAGAGCCACAAATGTCTACAAGTTGAAAATTAGTCAGTGTTATATTACTATAAAAGTTGAATAAATAAATACCTGTGTATACTGACATGAAATTATTTCTAAATATTTGTTTTTGATAATACACAGTGATGGTAGCATGTGTAATTCAGAAGTTGAGGTAAAAGGATTTGAGTTTCAGACCAACCTGGACTACTCAGTAAGGCTGTATCAAAAGTGGACAAGGGTCTTAACATGGCTCAGCCAGTTAGGGCACTCACAGGAAGCCCACGAACCTGAGTTTGATTCCTAAAACCCTCATGGTATTGGGAGAGAACCATTTCCCAGGAACTGTTCTCTGATCGCTACATACATGTCATAGCATATGAGCTCATCCTCAGCACACACACAAATGCATTCACACATGCACACATACACAATCAGTAAATAATATGAGAGAGATGGTTCAGTGGTTAAGAGTGCTTGTTACTCTTGCTGAGGACCCAGGTTCAAATCCAACACCACATGTAGCTCACAAATGTCTCCAGTTCCAGGGGATCCAACACCTCCTCTGATCTCTGAAGGTACCAGGCATGCTCATGGGGCACATACATACATGCAAGATAAACACTCAGACATGGAAAAAAACTATAAATAAATAAGGGATTGGTTTTTTTTTTTAGATTTTAAAATTTATTTTATATACATGAGTACACTGTCACTGTCTTCAGACACACCAGAAGACACTGTCTTCAGACACACCAGAAGAGGGCATCTCCCATTACAGTTGGTCATGAGCCACCATGTGGTTGCTGGGAATTGAACTCAGGACTCTGGAAGAACACCAGTGCTTTTTTTTTTTTTTTTTGGTTTTTCGAGACAGGGTTTCTCTGTATAGCCTGGCTGTCCTGGAACTCTGTAGACCAGGCTGGCCTCGAACTCAGAAATCTGCCTGTCTCTGCCTTCCAAGTGCTGGGATTAAAGGTGTGCACCACCACCGCCCGGCTGCAGTCAGTACTCTTAACTGCTGAGCCATCTCTCCAGCTCCCCCCATTCTTGCCGCCTTTTAGATTTTTTATTATTATTTTATGTGTATGAGTGTTTGCCTTTCATGCATCTGTCAATCACACATGCTGGTGCTTGAGGAGGTGGTGAGCCTCCATGTGAGTGCTGGAATCAAATCGGGTCCTTTCCATAAGTGCTATAAACACTGAGCAACTCTCTAGCCTGATGGAATTGGTTTTGAGACAGGGTCTCAGTATGTAGCCTGGCTGGTCTAGAACTATATAGACCAGACTGGCTTTGAACTCACAGAGATCTGCCTGCCTCTGCTGGAATTAAAGGCATGTGCCATCATGACTGGCCCATAAATAAATGTTTTTTAAACTAAATTCGTAAGTCTAAAGTTACACATTAGTTTGTTTTTCAATTGTAACTAAAAATCGTGTCCTACTGCTGAGCTACTTGCTAACAATAAATTCAGGGAGGGTGGGCACCATGGCCTTGTGGACTCAATGATGACTTTGCCTGATTGAATACATAGTCCCAGTTCAATGGTCTTACAAAGATTGCCCTGGTTAAATTAGATGGGTCATAAAACATAACAAAAAGTCATGATTCTGGGAAAGAGACTGATTGGATTCAAGTGAGGCTTTTGACAGGGTGGGAGAGAGATAAGGGAGGAGGTATGTAATCAGAATGTATTGTATACATGTATGAAATTGTCAAAGAATATTAGTCAAACAAAACTGTAACATTTCCTACAGATAGTTAATCTCAGCTCTCCCATGACAGTAAAATTTTAGTAAGCGATTCATTTTCCAAGCTCTTAGATTCCTGCCATACTCATTAGAGCACCAAGCAAAGCTGCGTGCTGGTCACTAACCAGCTCCCTGCAAAAAACTATTATACAAAAAACAAAAAACAAAAAAAACTATTATACACTCATATGGAGTAGCAAGAAAAAAATAAATCCTAGAAAACAGTTATCTATGTCTATGTTTTCAAACCTAGATGGATGGAATATAAAAATGTGAGCCCCCTTGGTGATTCCCATAGTAAATGATGTCAGCAATGAGAATCTCCTGTTGGGGACATCAAACAAGCTGTGTGAACTTTAGCTGGGAAGCAAATAGCAGTCTTTCTTCCCTTCCCCTTTTTTTCTTTTTTCTTTTGTGGCAGGATTTTCTCAAAGCCAATCCACTGTCTTTGCCTCTCAAGTGCTGGGATTACAGGCATGCCCACTACAGTTGGATTCTTTTCTGTTTGTTTATGTCTCCTAAAATTTGTAACATAAATGTTATAACTATTACAAGTCAAAGTTATCCAAAAGATGGTTGTTTTTTAATGGTACACAACATAGCTGCATTTTTCCACAAGTCATGGAAATGAACATTTTTAGGACACAAGAAAGGCTGCACCTTTCTTGTGCACCAGAAGTATTCTCTAGAATACATCATGCACCAGAAGTATTCTCTAGACTGTGAAGGGGCGGCATAGGCAGGAGCCTTGCCTTTGTCTCCTTGTATCTCCTTACCTCTTGCCTACTTCCTGGTTTCATTCCACTCTGAACAATTTAAAGCGATTTACTCGTGTTGATCTCTAGAAAAATCTATCAGGAATTGTCTTTGTAGACTTGGATTCCACCCAGCATCCCATTTCTCTTTGATCTTGGCACTTCATTCCACACTATAGACATAACTTAACGTGATTTCCACACTATCGCACTTAAAAACTACTATTATTTTCCCTCTTTCCTTCACAGTCAGATAGATGTCTGGAGTGACTAGTCTATAGCTACCCTCCTTTCCTACCATCTGTCCTTTCCCCCTTCCATTGAGTCACTTCACTGCAGTCTGGCTTCTGCTATTACGTTATCAAACTATAATAGAAGCCAGATGTGGTGGCAGATACAAACCTGTAATCTTAGTACTTGGTATGCTGGGGCTGGAAGATCATTTTAAGTTCTAAGTTGGGCTAGACCTGTCTAAAAATTTCAGAGGGGGGGGAGCAGGAGGGAGGCGGGAGGGAGTGGGAGGGAGAGAGACTGACTTCCCAGGGGCTGAACGCACTGGCCCACATTTATACAGTCTAAGGCAACTGGTTGATCTTGTTTCCCAAAGCTCTTACTGTCTCCTCCTTCTCCTACCTCTCTTTCCCAGTCAGAATGCCTCCATTCAAGTCTTACTCATTGGGATTTGCCAGGATTTATGCCCTCGTTTTCTTATCTTCTCCAACACATGGAACAAAGTTCAATGCTTACACAGCTTCAACTGTCATCTACACTGATGGATTGCAAAAGTTGAAATAAGAGCCCAAAACTCTGCTTAACTCCCAGACGTTTCCAAATAACTGTTAAGCATCTTGACCTACAGGCTACAAAGGTGGCTTAAGCGCCACAGGTCTAAGATCAGATTCGTCTTCTTTCTCGACACAATCCATTGGCTTTCTAAGTTATATTCTTTTTTCCAGGCTGGATTCCCCAACTAAAAACTTTTGGTTTTGGCTCAACCTCCCTTCCTTTCTAACCCTGTCCATGCAACAAATCAGCATATTGTCCTAAATATTATATCCTGTGTCATTCTGTCAAGTTTGGCTATCCCCTGGTTGAAGCTCTTAGCTTGGACAACACCTGCTAACTAGTAGCCTTACTCACAATCTTCTCCCATTCCAGGCCAGTTCTACTTCCACAACTGCTTTCAAATTATCTTTGATTTATTCGTTATAAAACAAAACCAAATCATGCTTCTGAATTCTGAGTACCCGCCAGAATACAGCCTCCTTAGTTTAGCATATTAGGATTCAGCTGTGTCTGTGAGCGTCAAGCATAATGGCTCTCAGTCTTGGAATAACAACTTCTCCAGTATTGACTAAGCTCATGTATGCCTTCCTGTCTTCACATACTGCATTCCCTCCTCTTAGAATGATCTCCTTTTTTTTTCATTATCCTTTAATATGTGCCTTCTTGACAAACATCTTAGCTCTCATGAAGCAGTTTGCTAAACAAATTATGTTCATTAACTTTTTTTTGTAGCCACAGTGACCTTGAATTCATTATGTGGCCATGGCTAGCCCTAAACTATTGATCCTTCTGCTTCTACAGGTGTGTACTACCATGCCCCTTTTAGAATTTTGACTTATACTTATTTATCTTCTATATCCTCCAATGTCTCTCATAAGCATGATCTCATGATTGTATTTTCCTGTACATCATTAACATATGGAACACATTCATAACTAGTTCAATGTCATGGTTAGCTAATTCCATCATGCTTTTCTTCCTGGGTAATTTTTTAAATTGACTTTGCTTATAATTATGGAAAAAATCCCCTTGCTTTGCATACCTAACAATTTGTTACTGGATGTCAGTGAATTTTATGGGTTTGGGTGCTGTTTTTTTTTTCTTTATTATTCCTTTAAACATATTTGAGGTTGGTTCTGAGATGCAGTTAGGTTCCTTAGAGATAATTTCTTTGAGACTTGCTTTTAAATTTTATTAAAGAAGCTCGGGCCCGGGGCAGTGGTGGCACACGCCTTTAATCCCAGCACTTGGGGGCAGAGGCAGGTGGATTTCTGAGTTCGAGGCCAGCCTGGTCTACAGAGTGGGTTCCAGGACAAGCCAGGGCTATACAGAGAAACCTGTCTCGAAAAACCAAAAAAAAAAAAAAAAAAAGAAGAAGCAGCTCAGAGCAACCTTTGGCCTACAGCAAACATGTCCCTCTCTTGAGGCAATACCCTTCTAAGTACTCAAACCAGCATCCAGTGCATTGTACTCTCGGATCTGGTGGTTACTTCCTGGTTTCAGGTTACTACTTCATGTGCTGAGGTACTCCCTGCTGCCACTGGAGCTCCCAAGAAGGCACATTTGATTTTCTGCTTTACTGTATACCCTACAAATCCTAGCATCAAACTTAAGTGTGAATACATTCTGAAATGTGTCTCCCAAATCAAGAATGCTAGGTGTTAGGCAGGCTCCCCTGCTTGATTACAGTTTCATATATTTTGTCCAGGTTTATAATTAAAGCCAAAGAGTAATTCAGTTCTTGTTACTTATCCCATTGTAATCACAAGCATTAGTTCCTACCCTTCTGAAAAGATCATTATATCCACTGTGGAAAAACAAAAGATTGTAGAAGTGCAACAGGCAGACAGAGGAAAGGTAAGCTACAATACTAACCGGAGAAGAAGTGATTGGCTAGAGTTAGAGTGGCCATAGTGACGATGAAAGGACGTGATTCTACAGACACTTTTTGTGTGTTCTGAGAGACATACTATATGGTCACTGTTCATAAGGAATTGACAATTTTAGTACTGATCAAAATCTGATTGTGTGAGCCTCAAAAGTCTTTTTGTAGCTTTTCATTGCTTAAAAAATAAAGTTAAACCACAAGACTATACAACATTCAAGTTCCTAATCTTTAAAAAAATATTTTATGTTATATTTTTCTTTAGGAGTATGTGTGGTGTGTGTGGGTTGGGTGTGTGTGTGTGTGAAGGGACACTAGCCTACTTGAGCTATAGCCTGGCAGACTGCTATTCTCCCCAATTCCTTCTGCTTTGCAAAGAAAGAAAGAAAGAAAGAAAGAAAAAAAGAAAGAAAAGAAAGAAGGAAGGAAAGGAAGGAAGGAAGGAAGGAAGGAAGGAAGGAAGGAAGGAAGGAAGGAAAGGATTACATTCTAAAGCTAACCACCAAGGTCCATTTCCCTTATTTGGCCACTTCCTCCTCCCGAGGCTGATTACCAAGGTCCAGTTTTTGTTAAGTTAGCAATCAGAAGCCCCTTTGGCTCACCTAATTAATATGCCAAATGAAAATACCTTCATCCCACACAGGGTTTTCCCTTTTTACTTTATTAAATGTCATTGTCCTTGTGTCACACCTGTCTCCTCTGTATCCAGGGCAGTTCTTTGTCCTACCCGGGACAAATACCCCTGCCCCCTTTTCTTAGCCCCTTTCTCCCCTCTCCTTTGTGCCCTTTCCCTTCTCCCCTTCCACCATCTCCTGTCTTTGTTCTTTATCTCTGCCCTCTGTCTTTCTGGGTCAAAACAAATCTCCTTTGTGAGAACTTATCTGGGGTGTTCTTGGACCACTTGAGGTTCCCTACAGTATGGCTATGTGCATGCACGCACATGTGGAGCCCAGGGTTAACACTGGGTGCCTTCCTCAGTTCTTCATCCCCTTCATTTGTTTTACTTTCAAAAAATTTTTAAAAACATTTTTAGAATTTATTTTTTGTTAGGCAGATATAGTTCTACCTTTAATCCCAGTACTCAAGAGGCGAGGAAAGTATATCTCTATTATTTCAATGCCATCCTAGTCCTCATAGCAAGTTCCCAGGCCGTCAAGGCTGCATAGCAAGACCTGCATTAAAGAACAAAAGAAGTATTCTTTGACAATCTTATGCTTGTTTTCAATGTATCTTGATATATTCAACAATATTCCTTCCCACTCCCATACCCCTTCTACAATATTTCCTCTTGCCACCTTCATCTTCCTCTTCATCTTCTTCTTGTTCTTTTAACCTACTGAATCTGATTATGCTGTCTACATGCACATGGATACTGAGTCATTCACCAGAGCAGTGAGAAAAAACCTACAAGCAGCAAACAGTCCCAAAGAAAACCATTTCTCCTCTCAGCAGCCATCAATTAATAGCTCCTGAGGGGTGGAGCCACACCCATGCTGAAATATTTGATGGTTTGATCTTGTGTGGGTTTGTAGGAACTTACAGATACTGTGTATTCAATCAGCCATGTTATGTTCAGAAGACAGAATTCTTTTCATCCTCTGGCTCTTTCTTTCTGCCCTCTTATGACGGTTTGCATGTGCTCGCCAGGGAGTGGCACTATTAGAAGGTGTGACCTGTTGGAGTAGGTGTGTCATGTGGAGTGGGCTTTAAGACCTCATCCTAGCTGCCTGGAAGCCAATCTTATGCTAGCATCCTTCGGATGAAGATGTACAACTCTCAGCTCCTCCTGCACCATGCCTGCCTGGATGCTGCCATGCTCCCACCTTAGTGATAATGGACTGAACCTCTGAACCTGTAAGCCAGCCCCAATTAAATGTTGTCCTTATAAGAGTTGCCTTGGTCATGGTGTCTGTTCACAGCAATAAAACCCTAACTAAGACACCTCTCTTCTGTGATGTTCCTTGAGTCTTAGAGGGTGGATATAAATGTCCCCTTTAGGCCTGAGCACTCAACTGTCACTTGTCACAACACTTTGACTAGTTATGAGTGTCTGCACTTCCATCACCCACTGAAGCTTCTCTTTAGTGCTGTTCTCAACAGCACTAAATCTATGGATGCAGTGGTTTGAAGAAGAATGCCCCATAGGTTCATATATTTGAATGCTTTCTCACTAGAGAATATCGGCTTTCTTCCCCTGCTGCCTACGGATCAGTATGTAGAACTCTCAGCCCCTTCTCCAGCATCATATCTGCCTGTGTGCCATCGATGTTGATAATGGACTAAACCTCTGAAACTGTAAGCAAGTCCCAATTAAAATATTTTTTATAAGAGTTGCCTTGGTCATAGTGTCTCATCACAGCAATGGAACAATGACTAAAACAATGGGTAAAAACGTAAATATTTAGAAAGCAATTTGACATGTCCATTTGGCAAAATAGTAATAGTTTCTGTCCTAGGGCCTATAACTTCTGCAGCCATAGGCTTTTAACCAGTCTTACAGTGCCAGATATTAATTCCCTTCTGTGGATCAAGTGTCAAATTCAGTCAGAAAGTGGTTGGTTGCCCCTCCCACCACATAATTGTCATGTCATACTGCACCAGCAGAACATTTTGCCTGGCAGGTCATGATTGTAGGTTGCAGGATTCACAACTGGGCAACTCGACTAATAACTGTATTAGCTAGGGTTTCTATTGCTGTGATGGAACACAATGACTAAAAACAAATTGGGAAAAAAGGTTTATTTACTTATATTTTCATCTCACAATTCATTATCAAAAGAAGTCAGGACAGGAACTCAAGCAGGGCAGGAACCTGGAGGCAGGAGCTGATGCAGAGGCCATGTAGTGGTGCTGCTTACTGGTTTGTTCCTCGTGGCTTGATCAGCCTGCTTTCTTATAGAACCCAGAATCACCAGCCCAGGGATGGAACCACACAATAGGCTGGGCCGTCCTCCACCTATTACTAATTAAAAAAATGCTCTACAGGCTTGTATACAACCTGATCTTATAGCAGCATTTTCTCAATTGAGGGTCCCTCCTCTCAGACGACTGCAGCTTGTGTTATGTTGACACAAAACTAGCCTTACAATGACTTTTCTCCCCCCAGAGTCTGCATAGAAACTCCTAGCACTATGAAAGCTTGCCAGCAGGAAGGAAGGTTCCAGGTCAATTCCAGTTGATTTCTCTATGTCCGGCAAGGAAAGTGTGTCTTCAGCAAAACAAAGTCTTACCATCTGGCTATGGTGAGCAATCAAGAGCAATGTCAACAGTCTGTTTGCCACATCCTGCTCATCTCCAGGGATTGACCTACGTAACTGGGGCACCAAGGAAATGAAGAAAGGACAGACACAAATAAGCAGAGAGGGGTGAAGTGGGCTCTGTGATGGAGAAGATGCAGCACCCCGTGCCCTTGAGAGCAGCATGTTTATCATATACAGCTGAACAGGAAAGTGGGCTTACTGCATACAGCTGAGTCAAGGAGGCAGGTTTAGCTAATCTCGGTAGAAGCAACATGGGGAGGAGGCACTATACTAGACATTTTCTGCACCCACTGCCAATATTTGTGCTCAGACAAGGACATCCATTTCCCTGAGCCTACTTCAAGACTTTACCATTCCTATAGGTCAAAAGCACTGGGATCCTTTACATGGTGAAGCCCATGTCAATACACATTCACTCAGAACTTTACTCATTCAGAGCTCCCTCTGTTCCCCATACCTGTGTTATGTTGGTGGCCTCTGGGGCCTATCTGACCAATAACTCATATGGAGGTATCCCACTGGCACTGAAATTTTCATTTAATAACCCATGTTTCTGTAGGGAACATTGAATTCAGGGTACCTCCATTCAATTTCCTTTTCAACTATACTTTTAAAGTATTGTTTTTTATGTATGAGTGTCTTGCCTACATGTATCACTTTGCACTGTGTGTGGGTGTGTGTTTGTGTGTTTGGGGGGGAGGGGCCCACAGAAGCTAGAAGAAGGTGTCAGATCCTCTGGAACTGGAGTTACAGATGGTTGTGTGATTCCACATGGATGCTAGGAATAGACCTGGGACCTCTGGAAGAGCAGCCAGTGCTCTTAACTTCTGAGCCATCTCTCCAGCCCCAAACTCCCCTTTTAAAGATTTATTTTTATCATTTTTCATTATGTGTAGGTGTGAGTGTGCATGCACCCATTGTGTGTGTGTGTGTGTGTGTGTGTGTGTGTGTGTGTGTGTGTGTGTGAATCTAGGTGCCCACACAGGCCAGAAGCACTGAATTCCCTGGAGCTGGAGTTACAGTTGTAAGCGACCTGATTTGGCTGCTGGCAACTTAACTAGGGTTCTCTGGAAAAACAGCAAATTCTTTTAATCACTGAAGATATCTCTAGCTGCTTGAATTATATTTTTAATAATACAAAGCACTAGGTTTCCTTTTTTAAATAAATCACTTTATTCTAATTAGCTTACAAACACATTACACAGCTAGTTGAGCAAAACCACTCAAACACTTGACCAATCCCAAATTCTATAAATCACAGTGGAAATACAGTTAGAATGGCCATTCTAAAGCAAATGGAACTTCACTTGGGTTTTACACATTCATTATTAATTTCATTCACTTATTCACTATAACAAAAAAAAGTACAATGAAGTTGAAGTTAGAAACACAAGTTTGTATGAGGCTTTTTCATACATGTCTAGTTTGAGTTAATCCATCCTCGTCTACTTCTTTCCACCCCACTCCCATCCCCTATGCTCCACCCTCATCCCTATTTAACCTTGAATCCTCAGTAGTCTCCCCCTTTAATATCACATGTTCTATTATCCTCTCCCCTAAGTGAGGCCTCTTCCCATCATTTTCCAGTTTCCTGACCTCTACAGACATTCAAATTAAATACATAAATATAAAAATGTGAAGCTAGGACCCACATATGAGAGAGAACATGCACTATTTGTATTGCTAGTCTAGGTTATCCCACTCAAGATGATTTTTCTAGTTCCATCCATTTTCCTGCAAATTTCATTTTGCTTTATGGCTGAGTAAATTCCCGTTGTGTATATGTACCATGTTTTCATTATATATTCATCAGTTGATAGGCATCTAAGCTGATTCTATCTCCTAGCTATTGTGAGTAGATAGAGCAATGAATATGGATGTGCAAGTAGCCCTGTTATAAGACATAAAGTCCTTTGGGTGTGTGCCAGGTATATCCGGGTCATATGGTAATTCCATTTGTAGCTTTTTGAGAACAGTCCACACTGATTTCCATAATGGCTACACTAGTTTACACTCCCACCAACGGTGTATAAGGCTCCCCTTTCCCTGAATCCTTGCCAGCATTTGTTGGCATCTGGTTTGGTTTTGTTGTTTTGTTTGATGATAGCCATTTTAAACTGGGGTGAAATGGAAACCCAAAGCACTTTTAATTTGCCCTTCCCTGATGATTAATGATGTTGAGTACTTTGAAAATTTTTATTATTAACTTGTATTTCTTCTTTTGAGAACTCTCTCTCCATTGCATAACCCCCTTTTTGAATGGGTTGTTTTCTTTCTTTCTTCCTTGAGACAGGGTCTCACCGTGTAGCCATGGCTATCCTAGAACTCACAGTAAACTAGGCTGGCCTCAAACTCATAGAGATCTACTTGCTTCTGCCTCCTGAGTTCTGGGATTAAAGGCATAAGCCAAAAAATAAATAAATAAATAATAAAATAAAAAAAATAAAGGCATAAGTCACCATGTCAGGCTTGTTTGTTTTCTTAATGTTTAGGGTTTTTTGAGTTATTTGTTTAGATACTAATCTTCTCTTAGATACATAGTTAGAAAAGATTTTCTCATTCTGTAGGTTTTCTCTACATTTGATTAACAGTTTCTGTTGGTGTCTTTTTAAAGAAAAAGACTTATTCTATTGTTTTTAAGTATGTGTGTACACCTTTGACTGTATGTAGGAATAAGCATGTTTGAGTGTAGGGACCCATGGAGTCATAGCAGTCCTAATTTTTCTTCGAGAAATTTCAGGATTTCAGGCCTTTTGTTGCAATTTTTGATCCTTTTGCAGTTAAACAAGGACAGAATCTCAGGCTTCTACATGCAAATATCCAGTATTTTTTCCCAGAATTGTTTGCTGAAGATGCTCTCTTTCCTCCAAGATCTGGTGGCTGTAGTTATGTGGCCTTGTACATGGATCCTGTAATTCATTCAGTTGATCTATATGAATGCTTTTATCCCAGTATCATAATGCTTTTTTTACAGCCAGGCAGTGGTGGCACGTGATTTTAATCCCAGCACTCAGAAGGCAGAGGCAGGCAGATTTCTGAGTTCGAGGCCAGCCCGGTCTACAGAGTGAGTTCCAGGACAGCCAGGGCTACACAGAGAAACCCTGTCTCGAAAAACCAAAAAAAAAAAAAAAAAAAAAAAAAAAAAAAAAAAAAACCATAATGCTTTTTTTTTACTGTAGCCCTGTAGTATAACTTGAAATCAGGCACAATGATAGCTCCAGCAGGATTCTTTTGCTTAGGATTGCCTCAGTTATCTGGGGTCCTTTATGCTTCATATGAATTTCAATAATGTTAGTTTCTGTGGAGAATATCACTGGAATTGGGACTGGGGTTGCATTGAATCTGTATATTGGTTTTGTCAGGATGGCCAATTTT
This sequence comes from Mastomys natalensis, assembly GCA_021653895.1. NCBI lineage: Eukaryota > Metazoa > Chordata > Mammalia > Rodentia > Muridae > Mastomys > Mastomys natalensis. The sequence goes on along the minus strand of JAJTUV010003613.1, from coordinate 52,318 downwards.
GCAACATTTAATTCTTCAGGTCCATGAGCACAAGAGGGCTTTCCATTGTAAGTATCTTTCACATCCCTGGTTAAGTTTATTCTGAAGTATTTTTCATGCTATTGAGAACAGAATTGTTTTCACTATTTCTTTCTCAGTATGTCTGTCATTGATATATATAGGAAAGATGCTAATTTTGTACATTAACTTTGTATCCTTTCAGTTTGCTGACAGTGTTTTTCAGTTCCAAGAGTTTTCTGGTGGAGTCTTTAGGGGATCTTAAGTAAATAGTTATTTTTACTTCCTCCATTCCTATTTGTATCCCTTTTGTTTGCTTATCATCTTATTGCTCTAGCAAAGATTTTCAGCACCACATTGCATAGATGTAGAAAGAGTAGACTCTGCTTGTTCCTAATCTTAGTAGGAATGCTTTGAGATTTTTCCATTTAGTATGATGTTGGCTATTTTTATCACATACATAGCCTTTATTATGTTAAGATTTACTTTTTACTCTGAGCTTCTTGGGATTTTTTAACATGCAGGGATGTTAGAATAGGCCAAAAAAGCCCTTTCTAGGTCTATCAAGATAACAATGTGATTTCTGTTCTTGAGTTAAGTTATGAAATTTATAACATTTACATATATTGAACCATTCCTACATCTCTGTAATAAAGCCAACTTGATCATGGCAAATGTTCTGGGGTCGGGTGTGGTTGGAGATAAGGTCTTACTACATAGCACTGGATATCCTGGAACAAACTCTATAGATCAGGCTAGCCTTAAATTCACAGAGGTCTACCTACTTCTGCCTCCTGAGTTCTGGGATTAAAGGCATGCATCACTACACTTGGCCCATGAATAATCTTTTTTATGTGTTTTTGAACTGTGTTTGTAGAAGGTATCTCACTGAACCTAGAATCACTAACTCAGCGTTATCGGTTAGCCAAGAACATTTTGACAGGGGTGCTGGAGATCCAAAGTCAGGTTTTCATGCTCCCATGGTAAGCACTTTACCTACTAAGCCGTCTCCCCACCACTAAAACATTTTAATAACACATTTTATTTAACAGAAAATGCCCAAAATAATGTAATTTTAACATCAAAGCAATATAAATAGTTACTTTAACATTTTAAAAGGTCTTTGAAATGTTCCCCATAATTTTAAAATACAAGTAATATGAAAAAAGGAATAAATTACTAATCTTGCATTCATGTTTTAAGTCAGTGAAATGTTATATGTTATCAAGGAAATACTGCATATAAATTATATATTAGTTATTTTAATGTTTTTCCTTCTAAATTGAAATGCAGCTTATCACTAAAAAATAGAAATAATAAAATAAATTATTTTAATATTTTTAATTCTTTTCTCTAAGTCACTAAAATAGTTTTTTCATTTCAATGAGTAAACAATAGGAACAAAATTAAGTTAAATTATTCTTTAAGTCAGTATGAAATGTCATAATTTACTATCTCAGCTGGAACTATAAATATATTAATTGCTTTTATATTTTTCTTTCTTACTGTCTTTAAAATACAATCTTTACTTCAACAAGAGAACACTATTCACAAATTATCATTTGTTTTCAATTCTTTTTGCTACTGTCATTGAAATACAGTAGTTCTAGCATTTTAAAGTGTTAGAGGAACAATTAGATTCTCTGCTTTGTTTTAAATGCATATTACCTTTTTTTTCTTTTTTCTTTCTTTTTTTTTTTTTTTTTTTTTTTTTTCGAGACAGGGTTTCTCTGTGTAGCCCGGGCTGTCCTGGAACTCACTCTGTAGACCAGGGTGGCCTCGAACTCAGAATCCGCCTGCCTCACAAGTGCTGGGATTAAAGGCGTGTGCCACCACTGCCTGGCACATATTACCTTTTTGACATGTAAATGGTATGTTAGTAACCAGTGATTCTATATCCTTTGTTTCTTCCTAAGTCTTGCATATAGAATGCATCTCTTACACATTTTGGAGTGGCCAGATTCTGGGGCTCCACAGTAAACAGGACAACAATCTAGTGGAAGAGCAGGTACACATGAAATGACTCGTGCTGTGAAAGAAGTGCACAGGATGTACTAAATAGAGCAGATGTAAGAAAAGAAAGACCTTTGGCTTTCTGATTTTATCATCTATTAACTTCTTATTCTATCCCTGTCGTTACTTATAGCAATGTATTTTCAGTTATAGGCTGTAGGTGTAGCACACTGATAGAGGCCTTGGGTTCCATCTAAATCATGGCAAAAAATTATAGCCAGGTACTGGTGACACGTATCTTTAAGAACAGCAGAGGCAAAGGTAGATAGATCTCTATGAATTGAGGCCAGTCTGGTCTAAATAGAGAGTTTAAGGCCAGAAGACTACATAGTGAAACCTTGTAGTCTAAAATAAATAACACACACACACAAACACACATATGTTATAAGATTGGGCCATGCTATCTTACCCAGAATGCCTGAGAAATTAAAGATCTTCCTGAAATGCCCTCATAAACTTATGAACTTGGTAAATGCTTACTCATTCTCTATGCCTCTAGTTACTTTGTCTATAAAGATATATCAAATCTTACTCTCTATGTTAACACTTTACAAGTTTTGTCTGAGTTTTTCTCTTATTGCTAAGTTGCTCTTAGTCCTTAGAACCAAAAATCATGGTCTATCGTATCTTTATTTTCAAGGTGTTTTAGTGTCTAGCATGTAATAGCAAAGGAATGGCAATTAAATGACTAAATAAATACCTCTGGCCTTATTTTTTACTATTCTACCAATTCCATGAACACACATTGGACTTTTTACCTTCTGTCCATTGCTGTCACTGCTATTCTCTGTGTCTGCACTGTCTTTTGCTACTTGACCTCAGTGTACTGAGAACCCTCTTCCTTTCTAAGAGACAAGTTCCCCTCATCTGCAATTGCTACCTCTCTGATCACCACATTTAGAAATGATCTCTTCTTGTCCTTTTCTCTATGACACTGTGGGAATGTAGGATCAGTAAAGTCCAAAACATAATTTAAAATTTAGGATCAATAAGCTGTATTTTCTGCCCTGAAGAACTCACTATCACACCAAGTACAGTGGCACAGACTTGTAATCTCAGCAGTTGGAAGGCTGTGGCAAGGTTATGAGTTCAAGGCCAGCTGAGCTATACACCAAGACAGTGCAGAGGGATGGAGAGAGGGAGGGATAGAGAGAGAGCGAGAAGGGAGAAGGAGGGAAGGAGGAAGGGATCTCACTGCCTACTGTAGGGGTCCTCAATGGGGAACAGTGGCTATTGGAGAGTAGTGAATAAAAGAATCACTTGGTGAGAAAAGGATCTTTGTGTCTTACACTCAAATAAATTCAGTGCCTAAAAAATTGATCTTGTAAACAAGCATCTCTGGTGACTTTAATGCAGCTTTATGTAGTTTATGAACTCTAAAAATGTGTAAATATAATATGTGTATATGTTTGCCTTTTTCTAGAAAAAAGTCCATAATTCATATCATAAATGACCTCCAAAAAGTTTTAAAACTTACTGGCCAAAAGGAACTAACTTGTTATGTGGTAAGTTGCCAAACAATAAAGTACTGGAAGAGGAAATAACTAAGGTGCTTTAAGAACGTGGATGAGAGAGCAAATAAGTGTCCTTAGGAGGCTAGGCCAGCCGGGCGGTGGTGGCGCACGCCTTTAATCCCAGCACTTGGGAGGCAGAGGCAGGCGGATTTCTGAGTTCGAGGCCAGCCTGGCTACAGAGTGAGTTCCAGGACAGTCAGGGCTATACAGAGAAACCCTGTCTCGAAAAAACCAAAAAAAAAAAAAAAAAAAAAAAGAAAAAGGAGGCTAGGCCAAGGGTCACAGGAGGTACCATGCTAGCAGGATCTGATGAAGTGAGGATAAGTTTGACAAGCAGAAAAGAACATTGGTATTCTACACAAGGAACTACTATACTTAAATCACAGAGCTACAAAAGGAACACTTTACATATAGCTTGGAATATTCATGAGAAGGCATGTGTGAACAATGAGAATAGAGAATAGTAGGGCCTTTTTGTCACATTGAAGAGTCTAAACTTTATAAAATAAAGAAGTAAGAGGGGCTGGAGAGATGGTTTGCCTGTTAAGAGCACATACTTCTCTTCAGAAGACTAGAATTCAATTCCAGTACCCACATTGGGCAGCTCATAACTGCCTTAAGTCCAGCTCTGGTGGATTTGTTGCCTCTGTCCTTCCTTGTACATACCACAAACACACACACAAATAAAAAAAAAATCTTTACAAAAAATGAATGTTTTAGTTTGAATTTTTGTAAGTATCTGTATATTGGTGGGTGTATGCACATGTGTATATTGGGTATGCACAATGCACACCCAGAGTTCAAAGAAGAATAGTCAAATGTCTGCTTCTATCATTTCTCCATTATATCCTTGAAATAAGATTTCTACTCAATGGGGTGGGAGCAAATCCCAGTAATGCCCCTGTCTCCGCCCCAGATAGCATAGGAGTTATAGGTGCGAATTTGATCTCAGGTCCTTATACTTAATTTCTCCCATCTATTTTTGTTTCCCTGATACATGATTTCTCTGTGCAGCCTTGGCTGTCCTAGAACTCACTCTGTAGACCAGGCTGGCCTCAAACTCATATCCACCTGCCTCTGCCTTCTTAGTGCTGGGATTAAAGGCATGTGTTACCACTGCCGAGACCACAACATGATCTATAATCATCTTTCCACCCCCCAAGAGTACTTATAACTGAGATAAAATGCAGTTGACATAAATTTTAGTTTCTGCCGGGCAGTGGTGGAGCACGCCTTTAATCCCAGCACTTGGGAGGCAGAGGCAGGCAGATTTCTGAGTTTGAGGCCAGCCTGGTCTACCAAGTGAGTTCCAGGACAGCCAGGGCTACACAGAGAAACCCTGTCTCGAAAAACCAAAAAAAAAAAAAAAAAAAAAAAAAAAATTTTAGTTTTCAGACATTTGAAAGTATATAATAACTTCTGTATAAAAGATATAATAAATAAATAAATAAATAAATAAATAAATAAATAAGAGTGTACAATAACAATTACAATGCTGTACAAACACTATCTACCTCCAAAAACACTTTTGTCATCCAAAGAACCCCAGTGGGTATTAAGTAGCTATTCCCTATTTGTCACTGCTCATAATTCTTGGCAACCACTAATGTGAATGAATTCTGTCCCCTAAGAATTTGACTGCTGTAGATATATAATGGAATCATAAAAGGAGAGTTTTTCTGACTTTCTTTACCATAATATTGATGTTTAGTTCACTCATTTTGTAATATATGTTACCTTTTACTGGGCTATATGTATAATATATATCACATTTTGTGTATTTGTTTATCATTGATGAAAATTGGGATTATTTCCCTTTGGTGTTCTGATGAATAATTCTTCTATGAACATTTGTAGATTGCAGTTTGTCTTGTTTTGTGTTTGAGGTGCTAGAGATCTAACTCAGGGCCTTATACCTGCTAGACAAGCACAGTACTAAGCTATAGCCCTGCACTTTGTTTTTTTTGAGATAAAGTATCACACTATGTAGTTCAGGCTGCCTAGAACTTCATGAGGCCTAGGTGACCTCAAACTCACAATCCTCCTGCCTCAGCTCCTGAATGCAAAGTTACAGGCCTGCAACACCCATACCCAGCTCATTGAAGAAATTCTAAAGCAAAAAATCATCAGACAATAACAACAGTGATCATGAGAATAAGAAGAGATGAGATGACTTTTGTAAGGCTCTAAGAAAGAACAGATAAGGATATGTGAATTTAACAGATGCTACATTCACAAAACCAAAAAAAGGGAGAGAAAATAACGTAATTTCACCATTTAAATATACATACTGTATACATCTAGGAGTATTTAAATACTAGTTCATAACTTTGAAAAAAAGAGGCTAATACAGAAGATACAAAATTAATAGTTTTTGTGATGTTCAGGATAAGAAATAAAAATAAGGAGCTGGAGAGACAGCTCTATGGTTAGGAACATGGCTGCTCTTCCAGAGGACCTGGGTTTCATTCTTAGCACCCACATGGCAACTCACAACCATCCTTAACTCCAGTTGCAAAAGATCTGACACCCTCTTCTGAGCACCACAGGCACTAGACATACATGTGGTGCATAGACATGCATACAAACAAATCTCTCAGCCACAAAAATCTGTTTTTTTAATTAAAAAATTAAAGAATACAAAGATCAGCTAAACATGACACTAGAGTTTCAAGCTTAGAAAACCAGAGAGGGCTCAACAGTTAAGAGCATTTGTTAGTCTTGCAGAGAACCTGGGTTTGATTCCAAGCACCCACATGGTGGTTCACAGCCATTCATTCATAACACCAGTTCTAGGGAATCCCATATCATTTTCTGACCTCCATGGGCACCAAACACAATGGTGTACATACATACATTTGGGCAAAGTATTCACACATAAAATAAAATTAATAATTTTTTTTAAAAGTGAAAGAAAACCAAAGAGAGGATTAAAACAATACTTGAAACTGAATATGGGATGGTGCAGTGGTTAAAGGTAGAGAGAAGATCAACCATGGTAGCACATGCCTATAATCCCAGTTCTTGGGATGGAGACAATAGAATCAAGAGTTCATGGTCATCTTTGTCTACACACCAAATTCAAGGCCAATTCCTGTCTTTAAAAAAAAGATAGCAGAAGCCGGGCGGTGGTGGCGCACGCCTTTAATCCCAGCACTTGGGAGGCAGAGGCAGGTGGATTTCTGAGTTCGAGGCCAGCCTGGTCTACAAAGTGAGTTCCAGGACAGCCCGGGCTATACAGAGAAACCCTGTCTCGAAAAACCAAAAAAACAAAACAAAACAAAAAAAAAAAAAAAAGATAGCAGAGCTGGGCGGTGGTGGCGCACGTCTTTAAATCCAGCACTTGGAGGCAGAGGCAGGTGGATTTCTGAGTTCAAGGCCAGCCTGGTCTACAGAGTGAATTCCAGGACAGCCCGGGCTACAAAGAGAAACCCTGTCTCGAAAAAAAAAAAAAAAAAAAAAAAAAAAACAAAAACAAAAAAAAAGATAGCAGAGAATAAAGAAATAAAAAAAATCCAAAAAGAAAAGAGAGGAACACAGTGGTCAAGATTCTTGCTTACTGAGCACTGTAGCCACACCGCTTAGGCTAGACATAGTCACTTAATAGCCATGTGGTTTCAAGCAAATTATTTACCTGTAAAATGGAGCTAACTATGGTAATACTCCATGAAAATAAATCAAAATATATAAGCACCGTGAATAATAGTAAGCATTATAATAAATGCTCAACAAATGGCATTTGCTGTCTCTTGTCTTGTTGATGATGTTAGTATTTAGAGTAGCACAAGCAATGACTTCCATGTAAAATGGAATTAAGCTGGGTGTGGTGGCAGCACTGGGAGGCAGACAAGTGAGTCTCTGAGTTCAAGGCCAGCATAGTCTACAGATCAAGTTCTAGAACAACTAGAACTGCACAGAGAACCCTAACCTCAAAAAAAAAAGAAAAGAGATGGGGGGAAGGGAGGAAGGGAAGGAAGAAAAAAGACAGAAAAAGAAAAGAGGAAAAGAGGAAAGAAAGTAACAAAGGAAGGAAGGAAAAAGGAACGAATGAAGAAACTAACTTAGTGTGAATATTTAGGAAGGAAAAGACTCCAGTTGGTCCTTAGAAAGACTATATACTAAGTCTCTGCCTTGATACTAAAGATGAACCCTGAGCCTTGCTCAGGCAAAGCAGATACTCTACCACTAAGTAATACCATGTGCCCATAAAATCGAATATTAAAAGAAAATAAAGCCATTATACAGAAAATCCTTTCTATAGAGAATACATAATAAGACTTCAAAAGAACGAAAGGTGGAAGTCTCCTTTAAACATTTACCTCAGACTCCAACCTTTGCCTTTTCCTCCAGTAGTCTATAACCTCCCTAAGCAGTCTCGTGTATCCCCATCCTTTTTTTTTTTTTTTCGAGACAGAGTTTCCCTGTATAGCTCTGGCTGTCCTGGAACTCACTCTGTAGACCAGGCTGGCCTCGAACTCAGAAATCCGCCTGTCTCTGCCTCCCAAGTGCTGGGATTAAAGGCGTGCGACACCACCGCCCGGCTGGGTTTCAGATTCTTATATCCATTGTCTCATTCATGTTTCTTGTGGTATATCTCTAAATATGTCTTAAATTGAAATTGTCACCACCATGCCACAAATCTGTTTCTCTGGTAATCCTTACTCCATCTGGTGGCACCATTTTCCTCCTAGGTCAAGCCAGAAACCTAGAGATGTGGGGCAAAGGATGTGGAGCAAAAGATGTGAAGAAAGACAATGCTTACATACTGTTAGTGAAAATACAATCTTGTATGGCCAGTGTGGAAAATAGTATATATGCTCATCCAAATATTTTAAAAATAGAACTACTATATGACCCATTAGCACCACTATGGGGTACAGATTAAAAATAACTGAAATCAGGATGCTGAAAAGATACCTTCATTCCTGTGTTTACTATAGCATTCTTCATTATATTCAATACATGGAATCACCAGGGTGTCCATCAGTGCATAAAAGATAAAGAAAATGTGCTGCTAACTATACAATGAAATATTATTGAGCTTTTATAAAGAACAAAATCCTGTCATTTACAATTACATATATAAACATAAAGAGTTTTTTTTTTCCCCACAGAGAACTGCGGGACAAGCACAGGATTCAAACCAGAGAGAGACAGAGAGAGAGCAACTCCAGAGCGCGAGTCTAGAGCGCAGTGCCACCGCCAGATGCTCATAAAGAATGTTGTATTAAGTAAAAATAAGTCAGGGACAGAAAGACAATATAAGACAAATACTGCATGATTTAAATTATATGCAGAATATAAATATATTGAATCCATAGAAGTAGAATAAGTACATTGGTAGGTACATTAAGGAAGAGTTGGTCAAAGAGGAACAAAGAAGAATATGTTCAAGAGATTTATTGTATATCATAGTGACTATTGTTAATAGCTTTATATTATATTATTAAAATTTTCTATAAGTGGATTTGAGATAAGTATATAGTTATGCACAAGTTAAATGCCCTGATTTAGCAATTTACAATGTATGTGTGTGTATGTGTATGTATGTGTGTATGTATATGTGTATGTGTGTGTATGTATATCAAAAAAATCATGTGACATACCATAAATATACACAATCTTAACTTATCAATTAAAAAATAACAACCAGCTCAGCAGATAAAGGTGCTTATGCTACACTTAATGACCTGAATTCAATGTCCAGGACCTGCATGGTAAAAGGAGAGAACTACATACACAGAGAGAGAGAGAGAGAGGCAGAGAGAGAGAGAAAATAAATGCAAAAATTTTAAAGGTAAAAATAAAAAACAATAACTACATTTCATTAAAACAAAATATAACTTTAAGCCCTACATCACTCTTCCTAACAGCCACAGCATGGACACCCAGCTAACAGGATGTTGCCAAATCCTTCCCTTGGGGAGAGATGACTTCATACTCATAAGGTCTCAATGACAAACAGAGATACAATTCTACCAAAGTTCACCTGGGAAAAACAATGAGTCTTATCAAGCTTACTTAGAGAGCAATATATGAGGGTTATTCACAAGCATTTGTAACCTTAATAAAGCCAATTTTATGATTGGGGATCACCACAACATGAAGAACTGTATTAAGGGACTACAGCATTAGGGAGGTTGAGGACCACTGTTCTAGCCCCTCTCAGGGACTCGAGGCTAGATGAAATTGGGCAGAATTGCTTACTGTTCATTGGGAGGGTGACTGAATACTCAGGAGAGGCATCAATGACCCCCCCAAACCCTGACTTCCAAGAAGGATCAGCCAGCAACAAGGTCAACTGTGATTCTTTGGTAGCAAGCCCAGCTGGCCTCCCAAAGGTAGCTGTTTGGCTCCAATATAGTCCTGTACAATACAAGGATAGAAGTCCCCAGTAGTCCTACACCTTACTTTCACATCTTCACTGTACTCGTTTCGGGAGATCCAATGCCCCTCTTCTGATCCCTGTGGACATCGGGCACACACAGGGTATGTGTGTCCACACATGAACATACAAACAAGAAAACAATGCAAACAATGAAGTAAAATTAAAAATTAAATTTAAAAAGAAAAGGCAGGGTATCTGCTCTGCATTGAGGGCTTGAGTATTTTTGTAGATATGGGGGAAAGTACCTAAAAAGGGGAAGCAAGTGGAAATAAAAATACAAGGGGCTGGGGAGAGGGCTCAAGGAAAAGGCACTTCCCACACAAGCAAGAAGACCGGGCTCAAGAAAACCAAACATGGTAGCAACGTGAAATCCTAGCACTTCACAATGTAGAGAGGGGGAGACAAAGAATTTCTCGAAGGTCGGGGGCCAGGTAGCTGGGTCATAACAGTGTCAAAATAAAGGACTCTGCTTCAAAAAGGTGGGGTGAAACCAACCCCCAAAGTTGTCCTCTGGTCTCATACTATCTTGGCACATTGCTCACTCATCCATTAAAAGGGTATCGACAAAGTAGATAGTGGTGGCCAGCTGGGGGGGCCCATCCTTTTAAATCCAGCATTTGGGGGCAGAGGCGGGGGATTTCTGATTCGAGGCCACCTATCTACAGAGTGAGCCCCAGGACAGCCAGGTACACGGGAAACCCGTCCAAAAAAAAAAAACAACAAAAAAAAACAAAAAAAAGATATGGTGAGAAAAGGGTTTTTGACAAAAAAAAGAAAAAGAAAGTGACCTCAGACAAAGAAAGGTTTTTTTTTTTTTTTTTTTTTTTTTTTTTTTTTTTTCCCCCTTTTTTTTTCCCTTTCTTTTTCTTTTTTCCAGTTTTTCCTCCCCCCTTCCCCTTCCCTTTTTTTTTTTTTTTTTTTTCTTTTTTTTTTCTTTTTTTCTTCTTCCCCTATCCCTTTTTTTTTCCCAAAAAAAAACCCCCCCTCAAAAAAAAAAAAATTTTTAAAAAAAAAAAAAATTTTTTTTCAAAAACCCTTTCCCCCCTTTCCCCCCCTTTTCCTTTTTGGGTTTCCCTTCCCCCTTTTTTTTTCTTCTCTTTTCCCCCCCTCCCCCCCCGGGGGGGGGGGGAAACTTAATGGGTTTGGGCCCCCTTACCTCTCCTTTGGGTTTTTTTTTGGCTTTCCCCCCCCCTTTTCCCCCTTTTTTTTTCCCCCTTCTTTCCCCTTTTTAAAAAAAATTTTTTCCCCTTGTTTTTTCTCTTTTTCCCCTTTTAAAATTTTAAAAACCCCCCTTTAAAAGGGGGGGGAAAAAAGATTTTAAAAATTTAAAAAAAAAATAAAAAAAAAACTTGGCAAAACATAAAAAAAAATAAAAAAAAATTTTTTTTATCCTTCTCCCCTTTCCTTCTTTCTTTTTTCCCTTGAGGGGAAGTTGAAAAGTTTTCTCTTACTTCACCCCTCCAGAAAGTTTTTTCTTCTCTTTTTCCCCACCCCCTTTTTTTAATTTCCAAATTTTTTTTAAAACTAAAAAATTTTTTAAAAAAAAAAAATCCCCCCCATTCCCCTTTTTTAAATTTCCCCCCCCCCTTTTCCCCCCATTCTTTCCCCTATTTATTCCACCCCACAAAATTTTCCAAACCATAATTTTTCCTCCCAATTTCCCCCCAGCTTAGAGGAATATATTTATTTGAGCAAGGCTGGGCAATGCCAGTAACATAGGAACAAAATCAGCTGGTTAAATTTAGCCCATTACTGAGGGAATGCTGAGTTGATATACAGAAGTTTAATTTTCATGTAAGATACATTTATCTCTTGTTATGTCGTGTTTAGTTGATATCCCAGGGAGGCTTGCTCTTTTCTGAAGGGAAAGGGAGGAGGAGTGAATTTGCGAGAGAAGTTGTGTGAAGGGGAGACTAGGAGGAGAGGAAGGAGGGGAAACTGTGGTCAGGATGTAACATATGAGAGAAAAATAAATAAATAGAAATATGTACTTATCCCTTCTGCTACTTGTACCTTACTATTCTTTATAATCCTTAGAGTTTTGCATGTCTCACGATTTCAATCTTGTTTTCTCTTGAGGCAGGTTCTAACTCTGGCCTCACACTTGCAGCTTTCTTCTTCTCCTTTTCCCCAAGTGCTGCAATTATAGGTATGTGCTTTCAAATGTTTTGTAAGGAACTAAACTAGAGGATTTTCATACAGGAAGAAAAGAGAAAACTGCTTCTTCCCCCAAATTCCACAGTCTAGTTCTTAAGAATGATTCCGGGGCTGGAGAGCTAGCCCAGCAGTTCAGAGCACTTCTGATCTTCCAGAAGACCTGAGTTTAGTTGCCAGCACCCACAATATTGGTTCACAATAGCCTATAATTTCAGCTCCAGGGGATCCAATATCCTCTTCTGGTCTCCATGAGTACCTGCACACATGTCACACATTAAAAATCACATACATAGGGGCTGAAGAGATGGCTCAGCAGTCAAGAGCACTGACTGTTCTTCAGGAGGACCTGGGTTCAATTCCCAGTACCCACATGGCAACTCACAACTGTCTATAACTCTTGTTCCAGGGGATCTGACACCCTCACAAAGACATGCAGGCAAAACACCAATGCACATAAAAATAATAAAAAAATTAAAACAACTGATAAAAAAACAGCTGATAAAAAAAAAAAAAAACAGTGTAGTAGCACATACCTTTACTCCAATCAGTCAGGAGACAGAGGCAGGCAGATCGATGTGAGCTCGAGGCTGGCCTGATCTAAATAGCAAGTTCTAAGACAGTCAGGGATACATAGTGAGACCCCTGTCTTAAAAAAAAAAATTGTAGAGGGGAGCTAGTTGAGAAAAAAAAGGATTAGTAGGAATTGAAGGGGAATGAATCAAGACAACAGGGAGTAAATAGTCCTCCTCCTTTGCTATCTAGATAATGGAGTCTACCTCTCCCTCCCTGAGTTCAAGAAGCTGCCCAGAGAGTCTCTTGAGGATTTGATTGTTTAGGTTCCCTATGGTGATTCTAAACAGCTTACACTCTATTCAGCCATGTGGCCTAATGAATTCTAGCCAAAGAGTGATCTATAGAGGAAGCTTTACATTTTATTCTCAATAATCATCTCTGTTTTCAATAAATATCATCTGTCTAGTTAACCTGTCCCCACTTTGTCATTTTCTCAAAAATCTGAGTGCTGAGAAAAACAAAAACATCAAAACCTGTCCACAGTAAATGCTAACTAAAAATGTTAAGTGTTCAAGATATGATTGTGGCACATGCTATTTATTCTATCACTCAGACGTAGAAGCACGCAGTTTAGGAGTTTAATGCTAGCCTCAAGTACACAGTGTTAAGGCTAGCCTCTGTTTTATGACCCTTCCTTAAAAAAATAACAAAAATACTATTCTGAGACTGGCTATATAATTCAGTAGTAGAAACTGTACTTAATATACATGAGACCAGAGTTCATGCCACAGCATAAAAAAATATTACCATATAAAGGATCCAATTTCTTACCAACTCAGGAAACAAATCTGATTACATTTCCTTTAAAAGGGCTAAATTTGTACTAACTGTAGATTGATCAGCAAGAGGTTCTAATCCTAAACCTCTACAAACTGCCCCAACAAGAAAACCCCTAATTGCACATCACTGGACAGAACTACCTTGTTCACAGTTCTTTCCACTGCCTGATGACAGTGGGCGCCATACTATGAGATTTACATGCTTTTTTGTAATTAACTCTTATGACAACCATATAAGCATTATTAATGTATTTAGTAGAAAAAGAAACTGAGGTAACTTTGCCTAACTCTTAAAGATATAATTATCATCTCTATGTAGTTAGCAGTTCATGAGAAAAAGAGACTTCATCACAATTATCAGCTTCTGCCCATTTTACTTCAAAGCATATTTTCTTTCTACTTAACCTTGCCTTCATAGATATTTTTATTACTGTTCAGCCTAGTTTTCTTAATTCTTGATGTCAGGCCAAACTTCAAAACAGATTTAGTTCTCCCAGTTCTCCCAGTTTTTATGCTGCACGAATACCAGTCTCCTGGATTCCAGCACAACCCTCAGGGCCTTCTCCCTCTGCTTGGCTCTGTTTGTCCAAGGCCTTAACTTCTTCTCTAGGGCCCAAGATTCCTATCTATATTTTTCCATATTATCTTTCTTTGCTTCTTTCTTTCTCATTCTTTTTATCTACCAGGTCCTGTATAATTAGCCCATACAGACTTCACCTGGCACCACCAGATCAACATGATCTGGAATTCTAACTGCCCAAGAGCTCAGTATCACAGCTCAGGTCACAAAGAAGAGAGGAATGCAGAAGCAATAGATTTTTGTTATCTCTTTTCTGATGGCTGATAAAATAAAGAATAAGTATTACATCAATAAGAGGAACCAACAAAAGCCTCCATACTGTTTCAAAGTAGAATTCAATTTAATAAGTCCCCAACATGGTAATAGTTGTTCTGCTGTTGTCAACTCACATCAAATATACAATATTAATATAGAAAGTTACAAAGCTCTTTTCCAGAAAACCGACTCCCCTCGTACTCTCTATTGCTAACAGTCATGCATCTCAATATCAAATTATTCTAATGTTCATGTAGCCTGTACTCAATGGCAGCACAGAGAGAAGAGATATCAGAATACCACTGTGGCAATTTATCATCTTCAGGTTTTCATAGATAGAGCTCTACATCCGTCTCATTATTGTTTTACATTTGGTCTTCTTGATCTACAGCTATGTACCTTATTTGCATATCAACATCATCATAGAAAATATAGTTACGGTAACTAAGATCTAAACCTACACACTGTAGTAGGTTCTGCACAGCCCCTTCTCTATATACTGTTAGTTGCAATCAGCCCTGGGAAAAGAATAGTAAAAAGATTATTCCAAAATGTCAATATATTTTCAAGCTCTAATTTTCAAATCAAAATACATAGGTCTCACGGACACAATCTAGGAATAACCTATTTTATATTAGAGTTAATTCTTGCCAAAATTATATTGATTTTATGTTAACATTAATAACATCAATTATATACCACTTTTTCCTACACATGATAGCACATGCCTGTAATCCCAGTACTCATGAGGCTGTGGCAAAAGGATCACCCACCCATAAGTTTGAAGCTAGCCTGGGTTACATAGCCTAAGTTTCAGGCCAGTATAGGCTACACAGCAAGATCCTGTCTCAAAGTGTGTGTGTGTGTGTGTGTGTGTGTGTGTGTGTGTGTGTATGTGTGTTCATGCTGAGAATTGAATTCCAGGTCCTAAACATGCTAGTCACATAGTCTAAAGCTAAACTACATCCTTAGCTCTCAATTTGACATTTATCATAATCATAGTATTCCACAGTTGTCAAGTTACTTTGAAGCCACCAACATCAATAATTTTCCTGAGCTCTAAACGAAGCAATTTTAGAATGTCTTTACTATACATTACAATGTTTTGGTTTTGGCTTTGGTTTGCTTTGCAATTTTTGAGACAGAGTTTCTCTTTATAACAACCCTGGTTGTCCTGGAATTCACTCTGTAGAGCAGGCTGGCTCCCAACTCAGAGATCTGACTGCCTCTGCCTCCCAAGTACTGGGATTAAAGTTGCACCCCATAACCACACATTGATAACAATGTTTTAAAAATAGTTAATTTAGTTATATCTTAAAGTCAAGCCAATTATATAGATTTCAATATTACTTTTTAGAGTATAGCTAAAGGTACCCAATACTTGAAGTTGAGGAACAAACTATCAACCATTCCCTAAAGCCAGTTGGCCTTTGGTCATCCCCATCCATTCAGCCTCTCTTAATGGAACTCTATCACCCCAAAGTATGCTGTTGCCCTTGCAAAGCTCTTAACTTGAGGCTTTTCACTCTACTTTGCTCATCCTGCCATAAAAGTCAGGATCAGACTAGTATTTTTAGATCTTCCTTCACTGAATCTTCAAAGTATTATTTTACCATCTTAGCTCTTAGCCTTTGTTTCTCTGACATTCATACCACCCAATTGCATTACTCTCTGTGTTAAATGACAACCTCCAGAACTCCTCCCTGCATTCACTGATGACTTAGGAACCAACTATTTTTCTTTTCTCTTCCAGTCCTAAAAGCTTTCATTCTCCCCTCCCTGATGATCTAATTTCTAAACCTTATGAGTCCTAGACACATCAGTGTCTAATCTTCATTCTATTCTGATTATTGATTTCTGTCGTGACAGCTGGAATGGCTCCACTCTAAAACTGAACACAGAGTGCTCTCTCAGAACTTTTGTTCTGTCTGCCTTTCCTATATTCCCTAAATCACCATTTAACTACCTTAAGGTCTTTAATTCACTAACCCCTTTACCTATTCTTTTTTCTCCTAGGGCATGCACCTGGTTCTCCTCTTACCTATTCTCTGTAGCCCAGGCTGATCTTAAACATAGATAGATCTTCCTGTCTCAGCCTCCAAATAGTTCCAATTACAGGCCTGCACCACTGGGACCAACACCAACTAACTTACCCTACAGTTACACCTCATTTCTTCTTTTACCTAGGAAAGACTCCACCATGGGCTTCAGTCCCTTTAGTCCCTTTTCTACCATACCATGCCAATCTCCATCCAAAAATCAACCTCTTGTATTAGCCATTGCTACAAACTACAAAGTACTACTAAGTGAAATGTTATACTTGTGGCTTCAGTTTTCCCTCCACACGATCCATCCTTCACTGCTATCAAAATGATCTTTTTCTGGGGGCTGATGAGATGGATCAGTAGAAAGGTGTGTGCCAGAAAACTCAATAACCCACATATAATCTAGGAACTCAAATAGTGGAAAAAAATGATTCCTGAAAGTAATCTTCCAACCACCACACACAGGTTGCAAACACACTCACACTCACACACACACACACACACACAAAACGCATGCACTAAAAAAAATCCTAAAATTTTTTAAATTATCTTTTTTTAAAACTGACAAAATTATATATTTATGGTATATAATATGGTATTTTGAAATATCATGGAATGTAGAATGGCTAAATCAAGCTAATTATCTTGGCATTATCTCACATATTTATCATTTTTTCAGTAAGAACACTTAAGAACTGTCTTTCAAAACATAGATTAGGCAGGAATCCTGGAACAGAGAAAATCCTGTTTCTGAAAAATGATAAAGCTAATACAAATTTGTCAAAATAATTTTAGGACCTAAAACCAGACCAATATTAAATTAAGAAACATTTAAGAGAACTTATAAATCCTTATGTTTTAAAAAGGTGAGATTCTGGTATTTTTAGCTAGAGACAGCTCTCATCTCCCTCAACAGGTCCCTGGTGCTAACTGCAAGAACAAAGCAAGGCAAGGTGTCTCAAAAAAACAGTAACTTGGCTGCCAGAGGGGAATTACTTAACCAGCATGATCACAAAATGTCCCATTCCCAGGGGAATTAAAAACAGCAAACTCAGTGTCCTCTAATCAGAAAGAGTCAACATCACAGTTACTTGCAGTGGCAATACTCGTTGGGATAAGCAACAGAAGAGCATACCTGCCCAAAGTTTTACAATGGGATCCAGAAAACAAAACGACTAGAGTGGAGCTTGTAAGACTCCTAAAATCCCTGGTGATCTGGAAGGTTGTGTGCATAATGCCAGGCTGCACTCAGCGTGGGACACCGGAGAGAAACCTTGTACATTTTCCTGACAGAATGGGAGACCTTGCACAGACACAGGCATGGACAGACATTACAAAAAGATACTTTGAGTGTGTCTCTCAATCTACATACTATCTCATCAAAAAACAGTAGAAGACATCTTGCCCAAGGTACTCAAGGACAGCTTCTAGCCAATCATTGGCTATCCTGATATAAATGGGTTTAGAAGTGAAACTAGGTTTAAAAATAAAAATAATTGGGGCTGAAGAAACAATTCAGCATTTACAAACAGTGGCTGCTCTTTCAGAAGACCTCGGTTCAATTCTCAGCACCCTCTCTTTTACCCACTCTCTATAACAAGTCAAAGAACTGAAAAATGGAAAAGGGAGGCACAGAGCACTGTAGATTAAGAGACAATACTAAATATAATATATAGCTCAGATCTTGTTTGCATCTTGATCTAAATAAATCAACTGTTGGTAATCTTTTAAGATAAGTTAATAATAACTTGTGTATTAAATGCTATTAAGCATTATTAGATGTTTAGCTATGTGTGTGCTAGTATATGTATGCATTTACATGTGTACAGACATATGTGTGTGGGTAAGTAGGCACACATATGTGTCAACATGTCCATTGGAGGCCCATCTAATGGGCTCTACCTACAGCTTTTAATGTGGGTACTGGGAATCAAATTTAGGTCTTCATGCTTGCCCAGTATATTAGGTGCTTTTCTTATTGCTGTGACAAATAAACTTAAGGAAAAAAATGGTTTATTTTGGTTAATAGTTCTATCACAGCAGGGAAAGTATGGTGACATCAACAAGAGCAAGAGGCTGGTAATACTTCATCTACAACTTTATTTTAAGCTCACTTTCTCCTTTTTATTCAAAAGGGGACTCCAGCTGATGGAATAGTACATTCTATATTTAAGGTGGGTCCTATCACCTCTACTAACCTAATCTAGACAATCTCTCAGACATATCCAAATATTGTTTCCATGGTGGTTATAGACTTAACCAAGTAGACAATCAAAATTAACCATCAAATGTGGCAAGCACTTTATGGCTGATGTATCACCCAGTCCCAGAATTATTAATATTTAAGATAGCATTGTAACAGAGTGGTCATGTACAAAAATTTCTGCATGCTTTAGGCATGCTTACTGACTATTCAGAAATTAAAACAGCATGATGTCTAGAATTCACTTTGAAGACCATTCAACAAGCTGGGCTTGATGACACATACATGTTAGTCCTGACACTAGAAAGGAGACAGGAAGATCCAGAACTGAAGGTCATCCTTATCTACTTACCAAGTTTAGGGCCAGCGCACTGTCTCAAAACAAAAACAAACAAAACAGCAATATTGTCTAAAACAAAAGAATGAGCTGGTGGGTATGGAGGCACAGAACTATAACCTTAGCACTTGGCAGGCTGAGGCAGGAGGGAAGAATGAGAGAAGGAGGGGAGTGGAGAGAAGGGGATAGGAGGGAAGGGAGGAAAGGGAAGAGGGATAGCTAAAACAACACTGGCAAGTTTTAAATAATTATTGAATGTAATTAATGAGCATATAAGGATTCATTATAATATTATTTATACAGAATATTGAGAAATGTTTAAATTATATTAAAATGTACAAATGTAACTATGTAACTTGCAAGCATAAAATATCTTCAAATGGTTCTGCAAGATCCATTCCTTACATTCTGGCACCAAGCCTCCTATTTTATACTTACATGCCTTTATACCTGTCTTTGCTACCACACTTCCTGCCATATGTGTTTGGCCTAGGAAGTGTTTAGAGGTTTATCATTTAGACTTCACCATGATCTCTTTAGTGCAGTCTTTCTTGATCTCCAATATTCAGTCTGTTTTGATTTTGATCTTTATTTCATATCTATAGCCCGAAAGTTTTCGTCTGTACTGTAACTCATGTGTCCAGGGCCTGTGTTACTAGGACTCCTAGAAACTTAACATCTAGTTTTTCCACAACTCTCACTGTCCTGTTTTATTCAGACCTCAATCACTGGTTGATGACATGAATTTTAAGGAGGCATTCATTCTATGGTAGTGTCAACTATAGGATCAACACTTAGGGATAAGCTGATATCTTCATGCTATCTCTAACCCTACTCCCACCTCATACCTACTGTTCCAGTGAGCACATTTTTCTTCCTCCTCCTTCTTGTCTTGTATTACCATGGGCTCAGCTGACTCCACTTCACTCACTCACATGCACTTTTTTCACTTATATTGGGAAATGTACCTCTCTCCTTTTGTGAGCCAAAGATTATCCTGATAGTGGACCCCAGCTGCTGAATATAAAAAGTGCTGGTAATAGCACATCCAAAGAACTGAAAATAGCTTGAATTTCTAGTGGAATTAGACATAAGAACAGTGCCATCAAACTGTGAAAGCCCTTAAAGATGCTCTGTGATCACTTCACATCACCCTAAGTATCCATCCACTTCTCTCTCTAATTAAGACTGCTTTTCTCTCAAGTGCTGGCACTCAAGTTAAACTTTAAAATTCAGCCTTCTTCTGTTTAATAACTAATATTACAAAAAGAGTTTTGATTTTTATAACTTATTGTAATGTTTCATTTAACCTGTGAGATTAAGGAGCTTTTGTCTGCTATTCTGCAAGCACAAGTACTACTTCTAAGTAGTTTCACTGACAAATCTGTCCAAAGCTCTGAATTACAAATTTAAATAAACTTTTAAAAACATAATCACGCCGGGCGGTGGTGGCGCACGCCTTTAATCCCAGCACTTGGGAGGCAGAGGCAGGTGGATTTCTGAGTTCTAGGCCAGCCTGGTCTACAGAGTGAGTTCCAGGACAGCCCGGGCTATACAGAGAAACCCTGTCACGAAAAACCAAAAAAAAAAAAAAAAAAACAAAAACAAAACAAAACATAATCACAAAAGAATTAAACATTTACCCTGACATTAATGTACACAATTATCTTAAGCAATCAAATAAGCTGAGCCTGTAACAGGAAACTCTTTACAAACACATTTCAGTTAATATATGCAGAAGGAGGAACAGAACTAGAAGAATCACCACTTGGAAGTATCTTATGTAATAAATGATTTGACTAACAATGACTCAGGGATGATAAAACCAGTTGGAGAGACACAGTGAGGGATGTTTAAATGGGAGGAGGATTAAGCTGTCACAAACCTGTACTCACTGCTAAGTCATAACACAAGTGGGAAAACTAGACTTCGGAATAGCATATGTGAGAGTTTGCATTAATAAAACAAGGGCAGAGCCAGTTCTCCAAGAAGGGAAAATAAGGTACAGAATTTGGCATAAAGAGTGATAGCAAATGATAGTGATGTGGGAGCAAGATATAGGCTTTGCAAGCCAATTAAAAGAACTATGTAGAGTCAGGCATGGTGGCTTACACCTATGATCCCAGTAGCATTCAGCTATGTAAAAACTAGGCAGAAGTAAAGGATATATTTGTGGAGCCTCAGCAGTTGACAGTTTGATGGTCAGTAAGTCAAGCTAGCTAACTCCTAATTGACATATAATTAGCTGAACTATGTGCCAATGTATTGGACTATAAAAGGAAACAAAGATTTAGGACTAGTGCCAGACCACATATACATAGCAACCACTTGTGGCAAGCAGGCACACTCAGCAAGACAAAGTACATATTAAAAGGTTGGTTTGCAAATATATTTTTTAAATAAAGGAAGACAGGACTGGAGAGACCATTCAGTGGTTAAGACTCAATACTGCTCTTGTAGAAGACCTGGGTTTGGTTCCCAGCACCCACATGGCAAATATGCTGGCTAGTTTTATGTTAACTTGACACAAAGTAGAATCATTTGAGAAGAAGTGTCTTCAATTGAGACAATGCCCACCAGATTAGCCTATAGGCAAGCCTGTGGGGCATTTTCTTGATCAATGATTGATGTGGGAGAGTCCAGCCCATTGTGGGCAGTGCTACCCCTGGACAGATGGTCCTGGGTTTTATAAAAAGCAATCTAAGCCAGGTGTGGAAACACACAACTTCAATCCCAGAACTCGGGAGGCAGAGGCAGGCAGATCTTTGTGAGTTCAAAGTCAGCCTGGTCTACAAAGTGAGTCCAGGATAGCCAGGGTTGTTACACAGAGAAACTCTATCTTGAAAAAACAAAAAAAAAAAAAAAAAAAACAAAAAGGCAATCTAAGCAAGCCATGAGGAATAAGACAGCAACCAGCAGTCTTCCATAGCCTCTGCTTTAGTTGCTGCCTGCAAGTTCCTGCCCTGACTTCTCTTCATGATGAACTATACTTCTATGTTGAATTAAACCCTTTCCTCCTAAGTTGCTTGTGGTCATGATGTTTTATCATGAAAATAGAAACCCTAAAACAGAAATTGGTACAGACCTGACCATGTGTTTTGGGGGAAGGGTTGTGGTGGCATTTGAACTCTGGGCTGGTAAAGCCATTATGTGTTCAGAGTTTAATAGACTGTTCTTTGAGACCTTAGAAGATAAGAATGCTGAGAGAAATCCGAACAGTGGAGGCCTGGCTTGTGAAGTTTCAAATGGAAATGATTCTATTGGGGCCAATTGTATGACATTTTGAATTCAGAACCATTAAGTGAAACCTTTATGCTGCTGAGACAACTAATGCTGGTTAGCTGGAGCTAAGAAGTTAGTGAGGGTTAAGAGACTAGAGCATCATTGAGATGAAATCTTTTGGAAGAATTCCTTCAGGGTCAGCACACAGAAGCTATGGTTCAGAGCAGGTAAAGGTCATACCTCATGCTGGCAGCTGAACATGGTAATGTGTAAGATTTTCCCAGGTAGTACTGATTTTGAAGGCATGTAGGGGTCATGGAAATCTGCTGAGGTTTGGTACTATGAGAGGACAAGAAAGGACATTAGTGAAGGTTCAGCCTCAGTTGCAGTAGAAGGCCCAAGATTGAAAAGGTCATGGAGAGAATTTGAGGCTTGGTGTATTGTAGTAAGATCAGAGTCCCTGAAGAGAGCCCAAGAGGTGTTATTGGTGAATGTGCAGCCCAATTACATCAGAGACCCCAGGATTTTAGAGATGCCAGTACCATGGGATGACCACTAAAGTCAGCAGTGGCTGTGGAGTGGTACAGGCCTAACCCTAGGAGCTGAGGCCTAACCCTCCTCCAGCTGAGGAGCTGGAGAAGTAGCAAAGACCCCTTTGAGGAGCAGAGATTTTGAGTGGGACCCTGATGTCAAGCACAGAACTCTGTGTGTTAAATTTTGGTTTCGCTTTGATTTGGCTGTGATTATGTCCTGATTCTTCTGGGCTCTTAGAATATGAAAGTATGTAACCTCTTTTTTTAATATGTAAATATAGGAACCCATAGTTAAGAAACTTTGGAATTTTAGAGAGACATTGTCATTTTCTAGAGATTTTGGGATATTTCAGAGAGACTTTGAAAGATACTTTAGATGTTTTAAAGAGACTGAATTCTTAGGATGTTTTAAATTTTAAAAACTAGGGGACTTTTAAAAGTTGGAATGTCTTCTTTTGTGATATTGATGCTAATATGAGATCTTGGAGACAAACAAGAAAGGTATGCTTCTACTTGAATAGTGATGTGTTTGTGTGTCAGATTAACAAATGGTCAATTGTACTGGCTAATTTTAAGTCAACTTAACACAAGCTAGAGTCATCTGGGAAGAGGGAACTTCACTTGATAGCTTCAGTGAGACTGGACTGTTGGCAAGTCTGGAGAGCACTTTTCTTAATTAATGGGTGATGTGGAGAGCCCAGCCCATTGTGGGTGGTGCCATCCCCAGGCAGGTAATCCTAGTGTGTATAAAAAAGCAAGCTGAGCAGAGAAGCCAGCCACAAGGAGCAAGTCAGTAAGCAACACTCCTCTGTGGTCTCTGCTTCAGTTCCTGCTTCCAGTTTCTGCCCATCTGCTTCCACGTGGACTGTTACATGGAAGTGTAAGTGAAAGAAACCCTTTCCTACCTATGTTGCTGTCAGCTGAAATGCTAAGACAGCAGCTCACAATCATCTGCAATTCCAGTTAGAGGGAATCCAAAGCCTCTTCTGATTTTTGTGAGCTTCTGCACAAGCATGATGCACATAAACTCAGGTATGCATACACATAAAAAGGGGGGACTGTGGAGCTGGCCTGGTGGTAAAGAACACTTGTTGCTTTCTCTGAGAACCCTAGTTCCATTCCCAGCACCCACATAGTGGCTCACAGCCATCTGTAACTCCAGATGCCAAGTTCTAGAGGATCCAATACACCTTCTGACTTACTGGGAACAAAACAAACATGATACACTACTATAGAAACAGTTCTGGTAAAAATCCATATAAATAAAACAAGTAGCACTTTAAAATAATAACAAATAAGTATTGTTTTTCTTTTTGGTTTTAGGGGACAGGGAGTCTCTGTGTAGCCTTGGCTGTCCTGGAACAAGTGCTGTAGGCCAGGCTGGCCTCAAACTCACAGAGATCTTCCTTCCCCTGCTTCCTAAGTACTGGGATTAAGGGTGTGTAGCACCACGGCCCAGCTTCTTTTTTTTTTTTTTTTTGGTTTTTTGAGACAGGGTTTCTCTGTATAGCCCTGGCTGTCCTGGAACTCACTCTGTAGACCAGGCTAGCCTCGAACTCAGAAATCTGCCTGCCTCTGCCTCCCAAGTACTGGAATTAAAGGCGTGCGCCACCACCGCCCAGCGCACCGCCCAGCTTCTTAATGGTTATGTTTTAACATTTTTAGAAGGAGAATGTGTTCATATACATACTACCTATGTAATTGAAAATAAACTATGAAAAAAAAAAACAGAAAAGCTAATGAAAAATATTCTCTCCTTTCCATGCTCAATCCATGTAATCACCCTCAACCCTTCCTTTTATTCATAAATCACAATTTCAGATGGCCAAATTATAAGGCAGCTAAATTACAATTTTTTTGAATTTTAACATTTTATTTTCCTTTTGTGGAGACCATACTCAGGGCTCTAATGGAAACTTGAAAAACACACTAGCTTCATGGAAAGATTTCACTGTCTCTTAGGGTGTATTGGGTCTATGCTTTCAGGTAGCTACTTTTCTCTGTTATGTTTCATTTTCCTTCATTTTCAAGCAATAACATTTTCCTGTCTACTGTGGTTTGGATGTGGCTTGAACATTCCTAAAAGGTTCATGTGTTGGAAGGCCAGTCATCAGAATGGAGGTGTTGGGAAATGGTATGGGGCCTTATAAGACAGGGCCATAAAGGGTGAGAGGTCCTTAGATCACTGCGATGTTTCTTTGAAGGAATCAGGTGTCTAGCATGGGACTCTCAGGTACCTGAAAAAGAATTGTTATAAAAGGAACAAGAATGTCTTCTCCTCTTCTCTTTACTTTCTGGTTCATGATGTGCTTACTGTCCCACATATCATCATTTGCTGTGGAGACCTTGACAGAGCTTGTACTATGCTACTTGGGCTTTAGACTTCTAAAACTGTGACTAAATAGACCTGTCTTTTTATTTTAGACAGGATATCATGCAGTTCAAGGTGAACTCAAACTTGCTATGTAAACCCTACTCACTTTTTTGGGTATTTATTTAGTTATTTATTTGATACTTGGGGTGTGTGTGGGGTGTGGTACATACACACTATAGATGTGAAACTCAGAGGACAACTTGTAGAAAAGTTTTCTTCTTCCACTATGTGGGTTCTGGGAATCCAACTCAGGTTGTCAGGCTTGATGACAAGCCCCTCTATTGACTGAGCCATCTTGCTACCACCTCCTCTCACTTTTATAATAATCAGACCTTCCCATTTATCTTAAAGCACTGAATCCATGAAAAGACTAGAATGGTGATAGCACATGTCTTTAATTCCAGCACTCAAGATGCAGAGGCAGGTGTATCTCTGTGAGTTTGAGGCCAGTCTGGTCTACAGAGTGAGTTCCAGGACAGCCAGGGCTGGACAAAGAAACCATGTCTTAGAAAAAAGACTAGAAATTGGTTCAAAGTATATTCAACAGCAAAAGAGGGTAGATGAACAGCAGCCACTCTTATCACACGGGTTGATTTCAATGGGAGAAAGTTTATGATCAGGCTGGAAAGATCTGAATTCTTTCCTGCCCTTTTTAGTATCTTTCAACAGCTATCTGTATGAAAACACTGACGGCTCAGTAATCCAGTTTACAGATAATAAGCTGGAAAATAAGATAGTACAACTGAATGACATTGAGGTTCAAATACATTTGATAAGCAGGAATGATAGATAAATTTAGCAAGATAAATTTTAAAAAATAGATCAAAGTAAAGACTGGTATGAGATCCTAAACCACAGATGTTCAAGTACTGAATATATAAACATAGCAGAGTTAAAGTCTTAGAAACATCAACTAACTATAGGCTCAACCTAAGTCTACAGAGCTGATGTGGCAGAGAAAGGGATAATCTTTTTATTCATGAGCAATAGCATAGGGTCTAGAACAAAGTCATCAGCCCACTCCTCTCTGCTGATTAGAACAGGTACTTGAAAATAGTACATTATGTTCTAGATGGCAATCTTCAAAGTGAGATATCAGTGAACTGATGTACAAACGGAACAATCAGAATGATAAGTACAGGTGTTTAGTATTGAGAAGAGACGAATAGGTAGAAGAAATCAATCAAACAGAAAGGAATGTCAAGTATCAAGAGTGCCCAAAATGGAGGAGACTGTCTCCAGAGCAGCATACTGAAATAATGAAGTACACAGGCAACAGGATGGGGATATAGCACTGGGTCCCATCCAAAGCACTGCATAAACTGGACACTGGTGCACAGCATCATTCAAGAGGTGGAAGCAGGAGGATCAGAAGCCAGCCCAAGCTACAGATTCTGTCTTAAATAAAAGAGAAAGTGTTAACATTATTACCTTAAAAAAAAAAAAAAAAAAGAAAAAAGCAGAGGAAGGCAGCTCAGTGAATAAAACACTTGCCACACAAGGGAATTCAGATCCCTAGAGAAAATGTAAAAAACAAGGCAGGCACAGCAGCCACCTGTAACCCCAACACTTCAGAGGCAAAGATAGGGAACCCCAGGGCAAGGCTAGCTAGACCAACCAGAATTCGTGAGCTCCTGGTTCAGTGAGAGAGAGACTTTGCTTCAACATAGAGAAAGCAATCAAGGAAAATGCCCTACATCAACCTCAGGTCTACACACCTACACACATACTCATAACACTCATATACATGTACCTGAATACAACACACACAAACCTTTTAAAGTCTCAGGAAGTGTTCTGGGTTAAAGCAGACCAAGTGATATAATAACTGAATTTAATATAAAAATCTGAGTTGGGAAAAATGCTACAAAGGACATTATTGGAACATTTAGGTGTGATGGTTCATGCCTGTAATCCCAACACTTGGCAGGCTAAGGTAGTAAGAGAGTGCCATGAGTTTAAGAATACCCTGAACTATATAGCAAGTTACAGGCCAACCTGAGCTGCAGAGTCAACCTTGTTTCAAAATACAGAGGTTATTCAAAACAAAGTGTAAAATCCAATTATGGACAGCAGTGCTTCATTAATGTACATTTTCCTCATTATGCTGTAATTTTTGTTAAGAAAATATACCAGTCATGGCTTTAAAGCAAATAAATCTAAAATCAAAATTAAAGACAGTCTATGCTACATAGTGAATTCCTGGTGAAGCCTAGGCTACATTGTGAGACTATGTCTCAACAAACCAAAATATACATATATAGAAATGCAAAGGACTGGATATAGAGAGATTGCTCAGTGAACAGTGCTTCCCACTCTTCCAGAGGACCTGAATTCAATTCCTAGAACCCATATCCGGCAGCTTAAAACTACCTGTAATTCTAGCTCTACGGGATCTGATGCTTGTGTCAGCACCACATGTCATACACTCACACAACCACAAAGACACATAAAATAATATTCAGAGGGCCTGTACTCCTGACACCTACACCCCTGACCTTAAGACTGTAAGTCTATAGAATCTGGTAGGCAAATAGGTCATTAGCCAGAATGGACCACACAGAAAGAAACCTACAGTCATTTGACTTTTAAAAAGCAATATTGGATAGAATATAGGGATTCCTTTTAAACAAAGTTCTGGAGCAACCTGATATTCAAATAGAAAAATACAAGCTTTGATCTACATCATATCAAAAATAGACTTTATCAAATTTAAAGTCCAGATCAGGAAAAAAACACCATTAATAAGATTATAGTTTGCAAGCCTTTAATCCTAGCATTTGGAAGACACAGGCGGGCAGATTTCTATGAATCTAAGGCCAGGCTTGTCTACATGAGTTCCTAGCCAGCCAAAATTACATAATGATACTCTGTCTCAAAAAAAGAAAGATGGAAGGATGGAAGAAACAAGAGAAGGAAGGAAGGAAAGAAGGAAGGGAGGAGGGGAGAGGAAGGGAGGAAATAAGAGAGGGAGGGAGGAAGGAAGGAAATGAAAAAGAGGAAACAAATAGGCAAGAACAGAGGTGGTGAAAATATCTGTAAAACATAAATCTGACAAAGAACATAAGACCAGAAAATATTTTTAAAATTCTTACAAATCACTGAAATATTTTGCAATGTTAGGTATCAAACCTAGGGCCTCACATGTATGTTTACAGTAAGACTTGTAAGAGGCTGGGAATTTGGCTCAGTTAGAGTACTTGCCTGACACGTACAAGGCCCTGGATTCAGTCTCCAGGACCTCATGAACTGGATGTGGCAGAATATGCCTGTAATCCCAAGATGAGAAGTGAAGTTCAAGATCATCTTGGTGGCCAGGGAAATGGCTCACTGGTGAAAGCACTTGGAACAAGAACCTAAAGACTTAAGTTCCATCCCTGCAACCAACATAAAAAGCTGGATGCTATGATATGCACTTGTAATCCCAACACTCCTAAAGCAGGACAGGAGGCAGAGACAGGAAAATCAGACAGAAGCTCGTGGGCCAACAAGCCTGGAGTCTGCTGGGCAGTGACAGAAACAGTGAAAGACTCTGTCTCAACAGTGTGGAACTGACCCCTAAAAAGTTGTCATTTGACTTCTACATATGTTCTATGGTGTATGTGTTTTGTGAGCATGCATGCATACAGACTAAACTTTTTATTTTTTATTTTTTGCCTTTCGAAAATGCTTAGTTTATTCACACAAACATTCCTTATAATGCCATGCTAATATAAAGGTTATGGCAATCTTATATAAACAATCATCTCACCAAAAAAGGATAAAATTAATGTTTAATATAAATGTAAACTGTAAATTAATCTAGTGGCTGCATTTCTTTATCCTTTGTGATCCCCAATAACCACACAGGAAAACTTTTTAAAAATGTAAAACGATCAATCTCAGTTACATAGCAAGTCTGAGACAAAAAATGTACTAGAATATTCATTATTGTTTTATTCATAATAAACCTAAAATCAAATGTAAGCCAAA
Source organism: Mastomys natalensis (assembly GCA_021653895.1). Taxonomy (NCBI): domain Eukaryota; kingdom Metazoa; phylum Chordata; class Mammalia; order Rodentia; family Muridae; genus Mastomys; species Mastomys natalensis. The sequence goes on along the minus strand of JAJTUV010003613.1, from coordinate 23,376 downwards.
TTTCCACCAATAAGAACAAATAAACTGTAACATACTCATACAGTGGGAAAATATTTAGCAATAGATGAGAGAAACCTTGATAAAATGACAAAAAAGTCTGAAAAATTCTACAAATAGCAAAAGAAGTATTGTTTAAAAAAAGAATACTGTTCCTTATAAGATATAGATTTTTAAGAAATGAAATGCTGGTTAGTGAATATACTAATAGGTAACACATTTGATTCTAAGAAATGAATGCACAAAGATGCTATAGTGGTTTGAATAAGAATGGACCCATAGGCTCATATATTTGAATGCTCAGTCACAAGGGAATAGAACTGTTTGAGAAGGATTAGGTCTAGCCTTGTTGGGGTAGGTGTGGCTTTATGGAAGAAACTGTGTCACTAGAGGTGGGCTTTGGGGTTTCAAAAGCCCAAAGCAGGTCTAGGTGTTCTCTCTGTCTCTCTCTCTCTCTGTCTCTCTGTCTCTCTCTCTCTCTCTTTCTCTCTCCCTCCCTCCCTTCCTCCCTCCCTCCCACCCCCCTCTCCTTCCCCCTCCCCTCCCACCCTCTGCCTATAGATTAGGATACGGCTCTCAGCTATTGCTCTAGCACCTGCTTGGATGCAGCCATGCTTCCCACCATGATGATAATGGACTAACCTCTGAAACTGTTAACAAACTGTTAATTAAATGCTTTCTTTCATAAGAGTTGCCTTGGCCATGATATCTCTTCACAGCAATACAATAGCGACTAAGACAGAAGTATTCGTTCATAAGTATAGAATATGCAGGCTTGCAAGATGACTCAGTGGTTACAAATACATCTTGCTCTTGCAGAGGACATGAGTTTAATTCCTAGCACCCATATCAGGCAGCTCACAATGGTTTGTAACTCCAGTTTCAGGAGATCCAACATCCTCCTTTGGCCTCCTTGGGCACCTGCACAAATATGTACAAACCCTAACACACATGCACCTGAATAATTAAATAAATCTAAAAAATGTTTAAAGAATAGAATGTATATCACAAGAACAATAAACTGAAAGCAAACTAAATATCCATCAAGATAAAATTATATTACATCTTCACAATGAAATGGCATACAACTATTTAAAAGGACTAGTACAAGGTGATTAGAGAGGTGATTCAGTGCTTAAAAACACTTGTTCTTGCAAAGGACCAGGGTTCCTACATGACAGAAGCAGATCATAACTGTCCATAACCCCAGTTCCAGGGGATCCAATACCCTCTTCTGACCTCCACAGCCACCAGGCATATACATGATCCACAGACATATATGCAAGTAAAATATTCACACACATAAAATGGATAAATCTTTAAAAAGAAATTTAAATGCTAGTCTAAGGCTCTAACATGGTTCATTCCTGTAATCTGCACTTGGAAGATGGAAGCAGGAGGATCAAGGCTAGCTTTGGCTAGTCATAATGAGTTAGAGGCCAGCATGAACTGCATGAAACCCTGTCTTTAAAAAAAAAAAAGGAAGGGGGCTGGAGAGATGGCTCAGCAGTTAAGAGCACTAACTGCTCTTCCAGAGGCCCTGAGTTCAATTCCCAGCAACCACATGGAGGTTCATGATTATCTATAATGGGATCCAATCCCTTCTTCTGGTGTGTCTGAAGACAGCTACAGTGTACTCATATACATGAAATAAATAAGAAAAAAAGGAAGGAAAGGGAAAGGAAAAGGAAAGAGAGAAAAACAGTGAGAGAAAGGAAAAATGACAAAGAGGGAAGAAGAGGAGGAAACATTGTAAGGGACTTGAATCTCATGAGAGATTTATAATCTGAGAGTTGAAAGAAATGGTCTGAAAGCAAAAAAGAATAAAAAAGATAGTAATTTTTCTTTTGAAACAAAACTTACCCAAATTAATAAAGCTCCAGTATTGGTAAGATATAAGAAAATGGACAGTCATGTATGTTTGATAATAACATATATTAAACAAACACTTAAGATAAAAACTGGCAGTAGTTATTAAATACTTTTATTAATATTGTTCTTTAACAATTTCCATACATTTATATAATATATTCTAATTATCCTCTCCCACCCTCTTTTATCTCCCCATCTCATGGCTATTTATCAATTTTAAATATTCATGCATTTGATCTAAGTGTTCAAATTCCACAAATCTATCCTATAAGCACATAACAAAAAACATAACATTTATTGGGATGCTCAATGTGGCATTGTTTATAAACTAAAATGCTGAAAACTACCTAAATGTCTATTAGAAAAGAAACAAGTTATATACATTATTCTTGTGCCACACACCTGCATTCCTGGCTACTTGGAAGACTGAGGAGGATTGAGCTCACAAGTTTGAGATCAGAGATCAGTTAAGGCAACCTAGTGAGACCCCCTATCAGAAAAGCGCCATAGCAATAGGGAAAGTATAACTCTTTGGGAGAAGCCAGCAGTGCTGGCTGGCTTTTATCAACTTGACACAAACCTAGAAATCTGAGAAGAGAAAATGACCCCATCAAACTGGCCTATAGGCAAGTCTATGGGACATTTTCTTAATTAAGTGATTGATGTGGGAAGGCCTAGCCCAGGTAGTGCCATACCAGGACAGGTGATTCTGAATTCTATAAAAAAGCAGGCTAACCATGGGGAACAAGCTAGTGAGCAGTAGTCTCTCCAAGGTCTCTTTCAGTTCCTGCATTGAGTTCCTTCCCTGACTTCCCTTCAGGAAGAGTAAGACTAAACAAACCCTTTCCTTCCTCAAGTTGCTTTTGTTCATGGTATTTTATCACAGTGAGAGAAACCAGGTTTCAGCTAAAGTAAGCAAGTAAAAACAAGTTAGGAGGAGATTTGGGGTATGGAAACTTATCTACAATGCAATCAGCTTTCCAGGAAAAGCAATGCAAATACCTAGCAAGAGATGAAGCAGTGGACTCAGATTAGCAGTAGGGGAAGGTGGGGAAGGTAGGAGAAGGCCCAAAGGGATTTAAGGAAGTTAACAAAAATAAAATGATCCAAAAATCTTGTAGAATAAATAGGCTTTCGGATGGTGGACCAATATGCCTAAAACACTCCCCTTCTGCCCTTTAAAATCCAAGACACTTCTATTTGCTCCCTCATTCTTAGGCCCAAAGGAGTATCTGTTGCTCTAAGGCAGCCTGTGGCTAAAGTATTAAATCTTTCCCTCAAGTACCACAAAAAATGCATTCAACCACTATTATATAGCATCTCTATATAATATAGATTATACAGATATCAGGTAGAGTGTCCAATCTTTCCCTTGAAGTTTTAAAATTCTGTGTCTATTTGTGCATTTTTCTATGGGGTGAGTCCACAATTTTTAATCAAATTTGGGAACAATTGCTGTGGTGTAAAATGTTCATTGATGATTTACTGAATAATCTATTCTATGCCAGACATTCTAAATACATAAATGAAACAAAAGATCCCAGAAAGTTTACAGATGAGAAACACAGATAAGGAAACATGATATTACAAAAGACAAAAGCCTAAATGAAAAGAGAGACTCATCAATAACAAGTCCTGATGTAAACAGGAGTCTACTACAGCCCTGGGGTCAGGAAAACTTTACAATATAAAAATAGCTACTTTCTCAAAATTAAGGTGACAATTCAATATAATCTTTATAAAACAGTAAGATTTCTTATGGAGTGTTTGGCTTTTATAAAAATTATTAAACAAATGTTTGAAAAACAGAGGAGCGCCGGGCGGTGGTGGCGCACGCCTTTAATCCCAGCACTTGGGAGGCAGAGGCAGGCGGACTTCTGAGTTCAAGGCCAGCCTGGTCTACAGAGTGAGCTCCAGGACAGCCATGGCTATACAAAGAAACCCTGTCTTGAAAAACCAAAACAAAAAAAAAAAAAAAAAAAACCACTCAGAACAACCTTGTATTGCAAAAATATCTGATCTACAGTACTACAAAACTGTTCTCAAGTTAATTGGATTCAAGGCCTTCTCCATGAGAATAAATTCAGACTTATACTATAAGACCTAGCCAAGAATGAATAGCTGAGGAGGTCATAGGCTCTAGCAGGAAAAGCTACTATTTTGCCAAATAAACATAGCATCATACTGCCTTCTAAAGCCTTATCTTTATACCTATAGATTACTGCAGCTCTCAACCATCATCAATTTTTTTTTTCCCTGTGGACAGCAAGTTAATACAGACACTCACAAGTGGCCGAAGTATAGAGAATAAGTGACTATGGAGTGCTCAGCCACACAAACACACACACACACACACCTTGGGGAACACTAGAAAGAGGAAGCTGAAAGACTGTAAGAGACAGAAATTAAGAAAGACTACTATGAATCACTGTCTTCTGGACATGACAGGGCCATTGCACACATAAGCTCACAGCAGATGTGGCTGCCTGTAGGGCCTGCACATGATCAAGACAGTCACCATTCCAGCACAGGTTAGGGAGGGGCTCACAAGGCCCCATCCCTACCTGAGGAGTTAGTAGACTTTGGGGTTAGGGGGTGAGGTAGGGAAAGTCTTTTTTTTTTTTTTTAGAGAGAGATGGCCTTCAATAGGTTCCCCATGCTCTAGTGGATGGCCTATACCCATACACATATGAGCAGCATTCACTGGACTCTGTGGTTTATTTTTTAAAAAGAGGGTAAGGACCTGGAAGGTGAATTTGGAGAGAGATCCAGGATGAGCTAGAAAGGGGAGTGAATGGTGGCTGTGATCAAAATACATTCTATACATATATGAAATTCTCAAGGAATAAATACAAATACTATATTAAAAAGTTTTGTCATATGTGATAGCACACACCTCTAATTCCAGCACTACAGAGGCACAAGACAACACATTTTTGTGAATTCAAGGCCCTCTTCATTTACATGATAACTTCTGAGACACCAGGGCTACATAGTAAGATTCTCCCTCAAAGTAGTTTTTAAATGCTTTTCCTCAAGGCTAAGGATATAGTTCAGTGGGTACAATGCTTCTATAAGCATAAAGTGAATGTAAGGACAGGTTTAACACCCAGGAATGCATCATTCAGGTGTGCTGGCATATACCATGAACCCTAGCACTTGGGAAGTGACTACATGGTGAATCCAAGGTCAGACTGGGCTACATAAAACCCTGGATAAATTTTTTTCATCAATTCTTTTATCTATCTCCTTGTAGTTGAGTCACAATAGCCCCAAAATGGGGGAGAAGACAGGCTGGGAAGATACTTCAGTCAGTAAAGTACTTACTTGCCTTGCAAGCATGAGGACCCACTTAAAAAAGGCAAGCATGGTGGTGCACACTTAGAATCCCAGTGCTGGGGAGGTGTAAACAGGAGGATCCCTGGAACCTGCTGGCCAGCCAATCTAGATTAAATGGTTGAATTCTAGGCCAATGAGAAACCATATCTCAAAAGGAAAGGGCAGATAAGTGTAGTCTTTACCCCTCGTCAAGGAAACTTCTCTTTGTAATAGAGACCATTACAGAAAACCACATCCAATCAAAATACAGTTGTGGAGCCCAGTCCTAATAGATACATCTACAAAACACTCCTGGCACTTAAGGCTCAGAGAACATGCAGATGACAGAGGAGGAAAGATTTTAAAAGCCAGAAAGAGTATCAGGGGTTCACTACAAGATTTTATCTCCTAGTAATGGCAGAAGCTACACCCATAAAGTAAAGGTAGAGGGGAGATCACAAGGTCTCAACTCTACAAAAACCTACAGGCAACTAAGGAATTCTGGGAGCAGAAGAAACAGTCTTCCCCAAGGAAGAGCATACCAATTGGTTACCCAATACTAAAGGTCAGTCCTGAAAACATACACACAAGTGATACAGACTGAGCAAGTTGTATTTATGTATGTAAGAATATATGTATATACACATACATACATACATACTATTAATGAAAAAAAGAGGCCATGAACTTCAAAGAGAGCAAAGAAGTGGATATATATGAGGGAGGGAAGGGAAAGAAGAAATTATATAATTTCAAAAATAAGAAAAAATGGGAGAAAGAGAGGCAGCCTTGAGGTAAAGACTGACTAATGTATATATTTTGAGAAGAATTCCTTGTGTATGGAAAGCAGGACTAAAACCTGAGGTTCCTGAGGGTTCCATGAACCCACGTTTACTACAAAGTGATAGAAAGCCTGAAAACACAGGTGAATTATATTAAAGTTGAGCAAAGCTAAGAATCTAACATTTGAAGTAGAAACTATAACTGTACCACAGCACAATTCAGGCAAATCTTGCATTGAGTATCTTTTTCAGTAGAGGCTGACTATTAAGTAAAGGAAGTCCTACCAGGCTTGATTTACCAGAGTCAAATGAATTTATTGAAAAAACTCTTGATTTGCTGAATACAAGTTAAGTACCTTCTGGAAACATATATATTCATCATCTAAAATGTTTATTTTAACTTAAAGGGTGATATCTTTGACACAGGGAATCATTAGAGAATGTAAGTCCACTGTTCGGTCAAGAGCTATATGTGCTTGGTAAAACAATGGGAAACTTGGAGAGCAGTCTGTATTGTGTTGTGATTTGTTTTTTATTTTAGTTATTTTTATGTTTATCACTTTTCAAACATAAACATGTGCTAGGCAGAAGTCTCAAAGAAATATATTTATTTATTGAGCATTTTTAAAAGCTGGAGGAATGGAGTTACTGAGGATGACACCTAAAGTTGTTCTTTGCCCACCCACTACAAACACATATGACACATGCATAAATTTTTTAAAATGGGGGCTGGTGATGTCTTAGCAGGTTCAAGGTACTTGCTGCCAAGCCTGACAATCTGAGTTCAATCCCCAGAAGCCACATACTAGAACCAGAGAACCAACTTCCCCAAGTTGTCCTCTAACCTACATACACACACAATAGCATGTACATACACGTATACATAGACCCACAAAAAAAATAAACATAATTAAAATTTTTAATTAAATGGAAAAACCTTAAGTATCCTCAATAGATGAACAAAATGAAATAGGGAAATGAATGGAAAATTATCTAGCCTTTAAAAGGAAAGGCATTCTGACATGTGCTGCAACACGGATGACCCTTGATTTTATGCTAAGGTGAAAGAAGCCAGTCACAAAAAAACAAGAATGAGTGAGATGGCTCAGCACGTAAAGGTACTTAACCACCAAACCTAACAACCTGAGTTTAATTCCAAGACCTATATGGTAGAAGGAGATAACTGATTCCTCCAAGGTTCCCTCTAACCCCAACACCTGTGCTGTAGCACTTTTAAGTGCACATACATAGAAATAAGCATGTAATAACAAAAATGTAACTTATATTGAGACACTTGTGATTGTCAATTCAAAGAGGCAAAAAAGATGGTAGCTGCTACGAGTAATGGAAGAGTTACTGAGTTTGAACTGGAAAGATGAAAAATGTATTGAGATGTATGGTGGTAATGGTCATACAACAATACAGATGTATTTAATGATACTTAACTGTACACTTAAAAATGGTCAGGCCATGCAGCGTGGTGGTGGCGCACACCTTTAATCCCAGCACTTGGGAGGCAGAGGCAGGTGGATTTCTGAGTTTGAGGCCAGCCTGGTCTACAGAGTGAGTTCCAGGACAGCCAGGACTATACAGAGAAACCCTGTCTCGAAAAACAAAAAAACAAAAAACAAAAAAAAGGTCAGGCCAGGCAAAGTATGCATATCTGTAATTCTAGCACCTGGAAGGCAGAGGCAGGAGGACTGCTGTAAACTCAAGCCTGGCCTGGTCTGCACAGTGATTTTCAACCACATAGGGCCATATAGTAAGAACCTGTTTCAAAAAAAATAGCAATGCCGGGCGGTGGTGGTGCACGCCTTTAATCCCAGCACTTGGGAGGCAGAGCCAGGCGGATTTCTGAGTTCGAGGCCAGCCTGGTCTACAGAGTGAGTTCCAGGACAGCCCGGGCTACACAGAGAAACCCTGTCTCGAAAAAAAAAAAACAAAAAAGACAAAAAAAAAAAACAACAAAAAAAAAATAGCAACAACAAAAAACAAGTGTAGTGAGTGATACATGCCTGTAATCTCAGCACTTGGAAGACTAAGACAGCAGGATTACCATGAGTCTGAGGCAAGCCTGATCTATATAACAAGTGCCAGGCCAGCCAGGGCTAGCATGACCTTATATCAAAAAAGTTAGAATAGTAAATAGTATATATATGCATACCTACATACATATTTTTGTAACAGTAATATGTATGTAATATATTTCAATAAAAGATTAAAGCAGAAGCAGATATGAGAACTCAATTGTCTCTTACTAGGGAACACATCAATGTAGCTTGCAAAATAAATGTCAAATTTACCTTTCTAATTCTTGGTTTTAGAAAAGTTATTTTTCAGTGGAGTCATGTGATGATCACAGTTTGAAAAAATGATGAAGAGTCAAATTCAAGAACTGTCCTACCATTATTATTTGTAAAAGTAATAATAAAATTATTCAATCCAGTAGTCTATCAATAAGAGAACACAGACATAAACTTAGTCATCCTATGGCATATTATATATACTGTGTCACATTTAATAAATCTAGTAAGTAAAAACATTTCCAAAACACTCAATGGTAATTTGTAGAAATAAAAACATAAGCCGGGCAGTGGTGGTGCACGCCTTTAGTCCCAGCACTTGGGAGGCAGAGGCAGGTGGATTTCTGAATTTGAGGCTAGCCTGGTCTGCAGAGTGAGTTCCAGGACAGCCAGAGCTATACAGAGAAACCCTGTCTCGAAAAACCAAAAAAAAAAAATAAAATAAAATAAAATAAAATAAAAACATAACACAATGGATTTCCTATGGTAAATTGGGATGTATAGAAAGGTGCAGAGAATAAAAGCAGATGACAGAGGACTGGCTGAAATGGTAGCACAGGAGTGAACAAACTTTCTAGGTCAGACATCTGTCCTTCCAATGGACTTAGTACAGAAATCTTCAATCTCCAGCTTTTGTGACCTTTCCTACTTTCATCATGAATCTTGTGATGTTGTAGTGAGGAAGGTCAAACATTCCAGAAAACACTCCATTGCTTAGACCCAGGACCTTAGCAACCAAATCAAAGGGAGAGCTCCAAGCTGGCCTTGATGGAAGATGTACAGCTTAAGAGAGGACTTCCTCTAACAACCATAAAACCTGTAACCTGAGTCAACTGTGTAATAATGGACAATAACTCTGAGACACATGTGAATGTGAAAGTGTGGGGGGTGTTTAGGTCGGGGCGAGGGGGCAGGCAGTTACTAATTCAGCCACAGGAGAGCCTTCACTTTCAAAAGCAGCACCACAGCAGTTTCATTGGTTTTCCATATCAGCTGCTTCCTGTGGTTTATCCCAATTAGGTGACTGAATGTGCTTTCCACAGCATACAAACTACAGGCTTGTTTATTTTTGATCTACACATGCCAATCAGAGGAGCGGGATCCTGTAATTTGGCTACCTATTTAAATCAACAGGTTGCTCTCGGTCCCCTCCTACCCTACCACCATCCTTATTTGGTCCCTTCTTAGAATTTAAGGTTAAGATCTGAGAAAAATAACAAAACAAGAGGTCCAAGCTAGATTTATCCGGGGCCCAAGAAGCAAATTATATTTTCATGGCAGCTGCTCTGGGCTCAGCTTCAAGTAGTGCTAATCTAAGATGGAACTAGTCTTGAAAGTACCTCATACAAGGCTGCACTGCCAATGAACTAATAGACTTCACTATCCTCCCCCCAAGGCTAATGGAAAAAAATAGAAATATTCAGGGCCATTAACTTAAGAATGATAGCTAAATTTGTTAAAGTGGTTAGGATCCCTAACTAACTGACATAAAGATAATACCTGTAGAATGGCCAAAATTAAATATGTGGGGAAACTTGTAAAACTCCTAACAGTTGGTATTTTTACAGCTAAATGCATCAGGAAATGCAAATTAGAATTATTGAAAATAGCACTTTAAAATAATTTTGATAATTATAGGTTATTTTAACTTGTACTACTAGCAGGGAAACTTCTTGTAGGGAAATATGAATTTCCTCATTTGAGGGGAACTGCAGAAACAGTTATTTGATATTATTGTGGATCTAAACTATACTCTTATAAAGAAAGTAATTTAGCCAGCTTGGTGGTCCACACCTTTAAACCAAGCATGTGGGAAGTAGGTAGATCTCAGTGAGTTCCAGGCTAGCTAGGGATACGTAGAGAGACCCTGTTTCAAAAACGAGGAGAGGGAGGGGAGGAGAAAACAGTTAATTTAGCTGTAGCTATCAAAGTACAAACTGCACACATTCTTTGACTCAGCAATTCCTTCTCTCTATCCCATAGAAATACTTAGACACGGGAATAAGAGTAAATGCAGTATTTATAACAATGAATGATTAGAGGCAAGTTTCTATCACTAGGTGAATTGTTAAACTGTAATAAAACTATACTATTAAATGCTATACCATTATTTTTCTTTTCATTTTCTAAATGAGGTAAATGGCCACATATTAATGCAAAAAGAAATATGTAATACATTGCATAATAAATTAATTTACATAGTAGTAAAACAATGTATTTTTTAAACTATATACATATGTGTGAATGTTCCTACAGGTATATGAATGAAATCAGAGGGAGAGGAAGGGAAGTTCTAGGATAGACCAGGTAAAGTCAGTTTTAGAGAATGGGAATAGAGATGAGTAAAGAAAAATATTTTACAATTCTATGAATGTATCCCTTTTTTAAGAGCTATGGTTTCTTCATAATTTAAAAAAGAAAAATATTTATTTATACTGTGTTTCTGTTTGCCTTTGTGAGTATACTGCACCATGTGAATGCAGTGACAATGGAGGCCAGAAGAGGACATGGGATCCCTGGGACTGGAGTTACAGATGGTTGTAAGCTGACAATGGTTGCTAGAATTAAACCAGGGTCCTCTGGAAGAGCAGCCAGTGTTCTTAATGACTAAGCCATCTCTCCAACCTAAAGATTTATTTATTTTCTTGTATGTGAAAATGTCACCTACAAATATATGCCTGGTTTCCATGGAGGTCAGAAAAGGGCATCAGATCCACTGAATATGCCATCTCTCTATTCCTCTTCTGATTTTGTATCTATGTCTAGCTGACAGTTTCTGTTAACAATCTTAGCCTTTTACCTTCAGTTTTTCCAGGTAAAGGAATTTATGATCTATATACAAACATTTGAAACCACTGGAGAAGAGCAAGGTATGTTGGCATATGCCAGTAAATGGGAGCACTCAATAGGCTAAGCCAGATGACACTCAACAGCCTGGGCTACATGAGTTTGAGGCTATCGGGGGTTACAGAGTGAGACCATCAAAAACAGACAAATAAATAAATAAAGCTACCATATAAACCACTTATTTAAAAGAGCCCCCAAAGGGCTAAAAGAATCCTTTTGTGATACTAATAATTATTCCTATTTGTATGTTTTTATATGAGTATCCAGAAAACACCACAGACAAAAATACATACACACACACACACACACACACACACACACACACACACACAGGGAAGAAGGAAAGAAAAATAAATCTAAAAATAAAATTAAGAAGGTAATTTGTTGTATAGGCAAGGAAAAAAGAAAAGATAAATGATAGGTGGTCAGAAAGGGAAAAGCAGAAAACCACAAACTAAATTAAAGTATTCATAAGAGTATATAAGTCAAAAGAAATCTTGAGGTTGGGCATGGTGATTTATTCCTACAATTCCAACATTCAGAAGACTGAAGCAGTAGGATCACCCATGAGTTTGAGTCTAGCCTAGGTAAATAGTAAGTTCTAGATTTCTAGGTCATCTTGAGGTACAGGGTGAGACCTTGCCTAAAAAAAAATGAAAATTTAAAAAAGCCAGGCATAATAGCACAAGCATGTAAAGCCAACATAGTAGAATCTCAAGATCAGGAGATATATACTCAACTACATAGCAAACTCAAGAGCAGCCTCAGCTACCTGACCCATTCAAAAAAAAAAAAAAAAACCTTAATTTCTATGATGTATAATTAGAGTAAGAAGTACCTAACCTGTAGGCTACAACTAAAGTAGTACTCAGTTTCAAACCCCCTGGCTTAGGCCCATGTGCAGACTTTGTAGAAACTTCAGAATTATAAAGAGAAAAGGGTTAAAAAATCAAATAAGGGGAAATCAGAATGTTAGTTGTGCCTAATAGAATATCAGGAGTGATTTAGCAGTTCTTCAAGAACATGAAGAAATATCCATTTCAGTGAGTAGCTGGTCAAACTTCCACAGCAGGTGATTTTGTTTAAATTATTACAGCAAATATTTCAACATAGAAATGTTTCACCTAGGCGACGTACCATACAAAAACTCCTGTGAAGCCTGTTGTTGCTCACCTCTCCCACCTTTACTAGCTCAACTCCTCATCTCCAATAGGTCAAAGGGTAGATAAGGTATCTTTGGAATGTTAAGATGTAGACTTTTTTTAGGTCTAGTTTTGTGTAAAATTTGTTATTAGCCTCTGTCTCCTAGAACCCAATATATGTTGAATCTTTCTGGGCTATGGGGAGAAAGAGGAGATTCACTGGTAGCAAGCACTCAAATGTATATAAACTTGAATTCCTTGTTTAAGAAAAAACTGTGCCTTGCCTCAGTATAGATAGGTTAAGAGGACTTGAGTTTAAAGTTCATATAGGACCTAAAGGTTGTGTTTAAAATGGTCAATTTTCCTCCAAAAAGAGGAAATTGAACTTGGTGGATATTAAAGTTAATAAATAAAAGGAAATCACCCATACAATCATAACACCCAGAAGGCAGAGACAGGACAATCACAAGTTTGAGGCTACCGTGGGCAAGCTCCAGGCCAGCATGGGCTACAAAGTGAAACCTTGTCTCAAACAAAGGAATAAGAGAGAAGTGGGGATATCTAGATATGCCTTACCCTCTTCTTTATCTCTCATTTTTGTCTTGTATAGAAAGTTCTTGAATTTCTGTGCAGAAATACAATGAACTCACTCATCTTACTCTTACTATCCTACCCTATACCTAAGCTAGCTGAATACTGTCTATCTAAAATATGGATGGTACTTGATTTTATAGCCAAATAAGGGGAAATTAGAATGTTAGTTGTGCCTAATAGAATACCAGGAGTGATTTAACAGTTATTCTCCAGTTCCTTCTGTAATACTGCTGCACACAAAGGCTAAATCTCTTGATCACTCCTTTCCTTTATCTAACAGAAACAGTCTTCTTACTCCCTCAGATAGCTTCACTCACCTCATTCTCTAATGATCAAAAATCCTTTAACTTCTTTCCTTCAGCTGGCTCCTCTATTGAAAACCAAATATCACTCTTAAGTCCCTGTAATATCCTCATCTTTTGAACATGTCATTTTTCTAAACCATTGTTCCATTTTAAATTAAATTAAAAGTAGGTTTTCTAGGAGGACTAGGTCCCATATTGATCAGGTTCACCTCAAATTAACTACATAGTGAAGGCTGGCCTTGAACTCCTGATCCTCCTGGGGTTACAAACAAGTTTTATCATGTCCACTGCTAAAACTATCAAGATTCCTACCTCCCTCACTCTAACCTTTCATGGAACCTACCCTGTACATGACCATATTAGTCAGATGAAAACACCCAACAGAAGTTCTCAGGATTTCACCCACCTTTCTGTCTTCATCAAATCTTTTTGAAAAACAACACAATGAAGCATCATCAAATGAGGTAAAAGGTCAATGAAAGAAATTGTTGATGAATGTGGGTGTATCAAAGGATGGGTCTATATGTATATGTTTATGTACACATTGCATATGCATATATAAACAGAGGTAATATAAATACATTCAAGTCAAATTAACAAAACTCCACAAACATAAGAATCAAATCTGCTAAATCTGACCTAAACCACAGGTATTATATGGCTACTTCCTGGAAGGAGATGCATTATCTATGTGACAAAGTCAGTTGCAAGTTACAAGAAACCATAGGTAAACTACTACAAGCAGTCTAGATTCTGCTTTTCTGTAATGTAATATAAATGCAAAGCTTACTCATCACCCCAGGACAATGGCAATGTTGTATGAATTCTACACAATACCAAGCATGTACTCAGCACTAGGAAATAATAAATTTACAACTTAAGGAGAAAAACAGAGGCTTGCTTCACAGTGGTTTAATATGAACAGAGTTGAATATGACATTGTCTGACAGAAGAATGAACAATTTGATGAATAAAAGCCCCAAGTCAGGATATATACACAGAAGAAATGGGGCCTCAGAGTCTCAGCACTTCTGCACAATGAAAGAAGACGTCTTTTAAAAAAAAAAATCTGTAACAGAGGATACAAATCAAAAGGCAGCAAGGACACCGACACTGGCGAGGTGGAAAGGGGCTACTCAGCTGCCAGCATGAGCTCAGCAACTAGAGAGCTAATCTATCTCAAGGGTCTTCAACACTGAGATGGGCTCCAAGTCCCCTGTCAAAATCTAATCCTGATCTCTCTGACCAGGGTCACACCAGACTCAGCCATCCTTTTCCCAAGGACCTACAGAGAAAACACAAATCCTTCCATGACAGGGAGTCTAAGCCAAGAGTCCCAACTTGCACCTGGCACCAGAGTTAACTTGTTCCCACCACTTAGACAGACAGCAGGTCCCAGCAAACAAATCACCACCTCCCAAACAACAGCGTAGGACACTTGCCAGCCTCAAGAAGCTGCTTTAGCTTCTAAGATTTGGGAAATCTACACCTAGCCGCTAGCCTATTTCAATTTCTGGGGACAACACTGGAGTGCCACAGGAGACAAGTACAGGCAGTTCAATAACCCTGTGACCAAGCTGGGGAAGGAAGGCAGCAGACAACTCTTGCTTCTGAGCCCAATCAACAGCTCAAAAGTGCTTAGGAGAAATGAGAAAGTGTGGTGTATGTGCTTCTGCCCTTGACAAGGGCAGCAGTAAATGACACGGGAAAAGGAGGAATGGAAGGAGAAAAGTGATGTTCTCTTCCTTACCACCAAGAGGACCTAAAACATGACCCCCTCCCACCATTCAGAAAGTCACCTGGCAGTGATAAGTTACTCTTATCCTCAAAACCCACAAAGCTAACCCACAAAGAAACAAGGGCTTGAGGAGGGAGAACTGCTGGCCCATACTGACTCATTAGCTAGTGAGCAAAATATAGGCAGCCAGAGTAGGGAGCCATAAAGGGATAGGGGCTAGGCAATAGGAGCACCCTACTACCCTATGGCTTTTCTGACTTTGCAGTTACCATGATGATGGGCCCAGAAAACCCATATATCCTGCTCCATATATCAGACTGCTTAAACTCTAGGATTGCTGCCATGAAAAGCAACAAGGGAGAGGAAAAACAAAACAAAAAAACTGCTAAGAAAACTGGGAATAGGCCTAGAAAAAATAAGTTTTGGGTTTCTACCACCTTCCCCACAAAGAAAATTTTTCATGCAGGTAGGAAAAGCAGGGATTCTCCCTATTCAGTGTTCCTGGTTAAACCTAAATATAAGAAAAAGGCCTAGACTTGCAGCATCAGTAATATATCCAGTGCCTCACAGCACAACCCCCCTCCCCCCAAGTTAGCCTTCTGGTATAGTTAAAACCCAAGAAATTTGCCTTCCAGTCCAATCCCTCCCCCACCCCAACCCCCAAGCAAAGAACATCTGCCTGTGGTTTCCACTCTCTTCAGAGAAGAGATACTAGCAGAGCACCCACACGGTGTAGTCTGGTACAAGGGGCACAATGCAAAACGGTCTATCAAGCCAGGGGATGGGTAGCACAACTTCAGATCAAAAAGAGAAAGAGGGCTTAGTGTAAAACCAATGTCATTTCAGCAGGAAAAGTAGAGGGCAAGTGGTGAGGGACTCCTACTGGCGCACCTTCCCAGGGACGTAGTTTCCTATCAATTGCCTCCTCCTGCAGGAACATGTGTAGACAGCGTTCATTCTGAGCCAGTGGGTGCCCAGCAATTCTATAAAAAGACCAGAGTGGTTATCAGTAGTATCTCGGATCAGAGAGATTTGGCAGGGAATAGGAATGTGAAGAGGGAAGAAAGGTTTAAGCCTCTAGAGGACAACAGTAGGGTATGACCTAAACTGTAATAAAGAAGGGAAATGGAACAGAGGACAAGGTAGGGAAATTCCTAGTTAAAAGGGTTAACATGCATTACACTCTTAGGCCTTGGCATACAGGATCTGAATTTATTCACAGGAATGGAGTTTTACTATCTCCAGTTTGCCCACTATATCATATTACCTATTACAAAAGGACAAAGTAGACAAAAAATATAAGAAGATCATGATGGGCTGGGAGTATAATAGTTTAGTGGTAGAGTGCTTTCCTAGCATATGCAAGGCTGTAGAGTCAATCCTCAGCAAAGAGGGAAAGAGCAAAGTATGGAATGAAGGAGGAAGGGGAGGGGAGAGAAAAGTGGGGAAGGAATGGTGGTAAAGAAATATTTCATAATGGCAAAAGCAGTATGCAGAGCAGCCAAGAATTGGCTTACTTGTTAATAAATTGTTCGAGGCCTTGCCTCCTTTCTTCAATGAAAGATTCCTCAAAGATCCCTTCATCTCCTCGGAAAGGGAGCTGCCGCTTCAAGGCTTTCCCAGGCAGTGGTGGTACTACGATCTGCAGTCAAATATCAGCCCAGTTGGAGATGGCAAGAAGAAGAAAGCAAATGAGATGGTAAGTGTGTTCTCCCTCTCCCTCCATCCTTCTCTCCCTCCCTCTTCTCTTCCCTCCCTTTCCATGGCTGCAGGGTGGTCTCAAACTGTCTAGGTACCCAAGGATAACCTTGAACTTCTGATCCTCCTGCCTTCACCTGCTAAGTAAACTGTATTTCTCAGTTCTTTTATTCTTAGGATCCACAACGCCCCAGGTCCAGCTAAGACCTTAGAACAGTAAGGATGGCTCATATGGATCCAACTTGATTTCTGTGGAAGGACAGAGTTACCATCTGAAGAGGAAGGAAATAAACTTCAAGTACTCTTCACTTTCCTTATAATCCTGCAGCATCTAAGCATTTATTTTTTCTTGACACATTTTTGCACTTATAGGTGTTTACTAACTTTACAAACATAAAAAAATAGTTGAAAATGTTGTTCATGGGGCTGAAGAGAGGGCTCTTTGGTAAGAGCACTGGCTGCACCAGCATGAGTACTCCAGGACACAAATAAAATTGGCTAGCTGGGAATGAAAGGCAGAGACAGGAGAATCACTGGAGATTGCTAGCCTAGTTCCAAATTCAGTGAAAAAACCCTGTCTAAAAGATGTGAGGCAGAGAGATAGAGCAGGACACATAACCTGTTCCTCTGGCCTGCGTGTGACATCCTCACACCATATAATATACACACATACACACACAAATTTTACAAATAATAAGTTCTAAACTTTTCTCTTTCAAGTTTCAAATGGTATCCCCCCAGAACCAATATATTGGGAATGAGTCATAAGAATGTGTTCACCCTTATTACCTAATTCAAGACTTTTACAGGCTGTGATCTTACACCCCAAGCCTAAATAGATCTCCTCCTCCCGTGGTACTAATTAGGAAATGAGCTGTACCTTACTATCTCGCTCCAGCTCATTTTTCAGCCACTCAAAGTCACTATAGCGTCGCCGTACACAGGATTCTTTCAGCTTGAAGATGGGTAGGTTTGTCTACAGGGAAGGAAGAATGAAAAGAAGCCATGTGCTGTGGCATGTAATTTTAACACTTGGGAGGCTGAGTCAGGAGGATCAGCAGTCATTGTGGGGCCAACCTGAGATACATAGGGAATTCCAGATCAGCTGGGCCTACATGATAAGACCCTATCTCAAAAGTTAAAAAAAAAAAACAAAAAACTAAAAACTAAAAACAGGCAATAAATTCTGTTCAACCTGTAGGGATCATCTGTCAGAACCACTGGAAAAAGACTCAGTGAAGAAGTAGTTCCATGGGACTGAGGATATGTCTCAGTGGTAGGGGACTTCCCCATGCTGTATGAACACCTGGGTTTGACTCCAAACAAAAAAGAAAATTGCTCCTATAGACTATATACCTAAACCTCTTCCAAAACACTAGCAGGTGAATATTAATCCTTACCATACCCAATCTCATCACAATTGGGGATCAGAAGTCCCTTGCTGGGGCTGAAGGGTAGCTCAGTAGTAGCTACTTACCTAGCATGCTCAAGGCTCTTGGTTCTACGCCACAAACACATAAATAAAATCTTTTGCTACTTAAAACTTAACTTACAGAGAAGACTCACAGTCGTGTTATAATGTACATTATACTTGTAAATCATGAATTCTTTGAGCTCAGATTGGTTTCCCATTCCCATTTCAGACCCACACGTTTGTCTCAAAGTGTCCTCCAAGGCCCCCTGTCTAGAGTTGTGCTTCCCTTTCCTATCTCTGTAATATGGAAGGAAAAGGATAATAAAACACCCCAACAGTAAAAAACAGTCTTTGAGAACTAGAAGGTAACTATTTCCAATAGATGTTTATCCTGATATAATGCCTGCAGTGAGAAAGAAAAGCTAAAGTTCAGCCATGGGAAGCACAGTCAAGGAAAGAAAGCTCAATCAGGAACTCCAGCTAACTGCCTAACTTCCCTAATTGGTTTCTACTGGATGTTATGGATACCTGACTTGATGTTACCTTTCTGTTGCTATTTGTTCTTTTACTTGGAAGCCTCATTTGAAGGAACATTCTGCTCTGTCTGGGACTCTGTCTGGAGAACTCCAGCTGGCTGTCTTAGAGGCGTTTCCCCAGTCAATTTCTGCTGGATATGTTGAATGCCTGACTTGATGTTTTGCTATCTGTCTGTCCCTTGCTATTTATTATTTTACTCTGGCTTGCTATATACTGAAATGTATCATTCAAAATCAATAGTATGATTATTTCAGATCATTCTCTAGACTTCTAAGACATTCTACCTATGCCTTCATATTCCAATCTTTTTTCTATTCTATACATCCTACCTCAATTCAAACTTCATTCAGAAAATCTGCCTAATAATAGCAGCTGGGTACATTGTGGTCTACCTCCCCTCTAATCCCTTCTGACATTTATACTTTTCTTGAGACCTTGTCTCTATCCTAAGCTGGCTTCAAACTCCCAATGTAGCTGAGTATAACTTTGAACTTTTGTCTTCCTGCCTCCTTATGAAATTACATGAGTATACCATCGCACCCAGTTCATGAAGTACTGGGAGTCAAACCCAAGAGCTTTATACACGCTAGGTAAGTATTTACCAACCGAAATACAGCCACATTGCCATTTCTCAGGGTTTTGTTATATAGCAGAGGATGACCTTAAACTTCGGATCCTTTTGCCTCTACAGTTTATGAAGTGTCACATCACTAGGTTTTCTTCATTCTGTTTTATATGCATCCTGTTTGTCTACGTGACTAAATTATGATCTTAAGATCAACCGCCTGACTGAGTGAGGTAGTGTATTCCTTTAATCTCAGAACATGGAAGGCAGAAGTGGGCAGATCTCTATGAGTTGAGGCCAAGCCACTACACAGAGTTCTAGACCAACCAAAACAATATAGTTGAGACACTGTCTTAAAAAAAAAATCAACAACCATGACAACTTTTGTCATTTCTCCCAAAATATAAGTTATCAATACTCAAATACTAAATAGAAACCCTATATATCTAGTTACCCCCTTTACCTAAAAAATGCAGAATGAACAGCCATTATATAAGTTAGCTTTCTATAACATACTCAATCCTACATCTTAATCACTAAGACTCCTCAGCTCTGGTGGTAAGAGGACCTTATAACAAATTAGAAGCCCAAATCTTTGTTCTTGTCTACAAATTCCAAATGAAATGGTCAAATACATCTATTAATCTAGACCATATTTTTTTTTCCCAGCCAATTCAGAGCAATGGGTAAGTAAAAAAAGGAACCACCTCTATCTTCTCTACACAACTGCCTCTTGGCAAGAAAGGAGTATCTTGGAGTGCTGGTAGAGCCTCACATGGTCCTTACTATATCAACTCTTACAGTCCCCAAGTCTTGAAATCTCCTCAGCCAAATAACAGACCACTGACATTGGCTCCAACTTTACCCAAAATCTTCAAGGTCCAAGAAATATCAACAGTTGAAAAAAGTCTGATATAAATAACATTTTGTCATCTAAACAATTCTTTAAAATAAAACAGAGAGGGGAGAATCAGGCTTTCTTTAGGGTGTGGCCTGCTGTACTGTACGTCCACAATACTGCAGTGGATGGTCCCATAGCACAAGTATATGAGCAACATAAACTGAACTGGATGATTTTGTTTGTTTGGATGTTTTTAAAGAGGACTCAAAGTTGAAGAGATAGGGAGGTGGAGATGGGTCAGGAAGGAATTAGGGAGGAATATAGGCATGAATATGGTGAAAAATACATTGTATGAAATCTCAAAGAACAAAAGCATTTTTAAAAAGGAATGAACAAGTAACCAAACACAATGGCAAAAACCTGAAATGCCAGCACTTGAGAAGTAGAAATAGGAGGGTCAGTAATTGAAAGTCATCCTCAGCTACACAGTGAGTTTTAGGACAACCTAGGCTACATGAAACTTAGAAAAGAACAAAACAAAAGAAAAAATAAGAAACTGGAGGCTGCTCAGAAGAATGGATAAGTAAAGGTGCATGTATCCGAGTCTGACAACCTAAGTTTGATCCCTAGGACCCACATGGTAGGAAAGAACCAAGTAACTTCAAATTATCCTCTGACATGTGCTATAAAACTTCCTCTGGACACAAAATGAATACAAATGTAACTTTTAAAAAAATTTACAGGGGCTGGAGGGATGGCTCAGTATTTAAGAGCACTTGTTCTTACAGAGGTCCATGGTTGAATTCCCAGCACCCACATGGCAGCTCACCTCTATCTGTAACTCCAGTTCTAGGATGTACATGATACAAACACATGTTTGAGCAAAACACTAAATACTCATAAGATAAATAAATCTTTTTTAAGTTTTTGATTTAAAAAAGAAACCAGAAACTTTCTTGAAAGGAAAGCCCTCTGGTAACGCCATTTGGAGACTGTTTTTATAGTATAACTGACTGAATTTTGTACTATATGCATGTATTAACTGTTATTGTTTAAAATTAATCCATTATAGAAAAATTTATCAGAATCCCCTAAGAGGAAAAAGGACATTTAGGATCATGGATTGTAGATCTGCACTAGTGTTCACTAGAGATACTGTGTTCCCTAAATAATAGAAACATAACTAGTGAGAATAAAGTGAAAGGAGAAAGAAAACACAAAATTCAAGTCCACACTGAAATGTCCATATGTACAATGATGTGAGGCCACCATTACACCTCTCCAGACTCCTCAGGCAGGCAGGATCCATTCCTGAATAAAATTAAAGAGAATAGCTTCATCAATATTTATTAAAGGAGCTGAAGGGGTAGAATCAATGGAAGAGTATGCGCTCAGCATGCATGAAGCCAGAACCAGAAAAATAAAATAAAAATTACGAATGATTTTAGTATTTTTCTAAAAACTAGAGTTCAATAAAACAGCAAAAGTCTCAAATCAACTCAAACCCACAGAATAAAGAAGCATCATGAACTCTATCAACATTATATAACTAGAAACTGTGGAAGGAACTGACAAAAAGCTGACTGTAAGCCAGGCAGTGGTGGTGCACACCTTTAGTCCCAGCACTTGGGAAGCAGAGGCACGTGGATCTCTTGTGAGTTCCAGGAAAGCCAGCTCTACAGAGTTCCAGAATAGCCAGAGCTATACAGAGAAATCCTGTCTCAAAGCAAACAAAAGTCTCAGTGTACCTTTTGCATACTAAGTTTTGCAACTAAGGTTTAACAAAGTTGTGGAAAGAACATGGACTTGGAGTCAAAGAGTTAGTTTCAAATCCAGCCCTGTCTTATACATTATATGTACTTGGAAAATTTAGGTAAACTGCATGCTTTTCTGGTTTCTGTTTTTTAAAAAGGTATACAGAAACAAAAAACCATATGAGCAAAGTGACATATGCCTTTAATCCTAGCACTTGGTAGGCAGAGGCTGGTGGATCTCTGAGTTTGAGGCCAACCTAGTCTACAGAGCAAGTTTCAGGACAGTCATGGCTACACAGAGAAACTGGTATCAAAAAACAATTTTAAAAAAAAAAAAGGAACTAAAACCTAGTTGGTGCTTGATCCATAGTAGGGACTAGTTGGATGGTCTCTGTTGTTATCAGAATTCCTAGAGAACTATTTCCTTACTAATCCCTAAGGTGCTTATGCACCTAGACAAAGTGAATAGAACCCTAAAGGCAATCTTTACACTGAACAAGTTATACTTAGGTTCCCTTGAGTAATTAAGCCATCCTCCATTAACATCTCTCTTTTATCAGTTTGAAGACTATATCTTTCCCATCTTTCCCCAAAGAGAGCATTTCAAATAGTCTAGTCTCCATAAAACAAGTGTGCCTCATGCTTCCATCACTCTTGGCCCCTCAATTTAGAGGGTGCCATTTCTCTCCATAAGATTGTCAGGCAGAGGTCGAACAAACATTCTTATTCATCTAAAAAAAATAAGAACACCATATGACTCTAAGATCTTCAATGTTTTTCAAAAAGGATGCTGTTCACAAAGAATATCCTGGATCTCTAACCTGAGAAGAAAATACAAGAAAAAGTAAAAAAAAAAAAAAAAAAAAAAAAAAAAAAAAAAGAAATAAAGAAAGAAAAAGAAAACAATGGTTCTTAAATTTTTTTAACGTGTACCATTTCAATTGGGCAAAAAAATACCTGTGAACCATTTTACTCTATCTCCACATTCCATCCTTGCACTATGGACTAAGAGAATAAAGTCCCCTGGGGTGCAAAGTAGAGGAAGCCATTCCTGGAGCCATTCTGAAATGTCATGCATTAAAGTAACTACAGATCAGGGACAGAAAAGGCAAATGGCCTTTTCCAAAAAAACCTAAGAGAGAACCAATAAAACCTGAAGTAAACATTCTGGATACTTCAAATCTAAAGGATCAGTAGAGGATAGGAGCAGCAACTGACAATCCACCAATCCCAGTGCAGGGCAGGGGTTTCATGTAAGACATGACATTGTGGTACCTAAGAAACTTAGCATAAAACATTTCTCTCTTTCAAAATGTAAATCTTACACAAAGCATTCAGTCTCAAAATTGCTTTCTACTGCCCACTGTCTCCCTTCAACTAAAGGCTTAACTCCATCATCCCAGAGAGATCTCATTAGGAAGAAGCTGAGCCCTCCTGTCCCTACCCCCCACACCTTTAGAATGGCTTCCCATAACCTAGTTTAGTTATAGGACCCAGCGATACATCGCCTTGGCTTTCCATCCCCCAGCCTTCTTCCACCCTCCCTTTTCGTCCTGTCAATCATGCTCCAGTCTACTTGAATTCCTCACTAATCTTTGTCCATCGTCCACACCCTGTCCAGCCATGCCTCACTTCTTCCTCGTGAGTACTTGTTTTCCTTCATCCCCGC